>CM069910.1:54686931-54887540 GCA_036172215.1 Camellia granthamiana
TTCCCCATTGTCAACATACTCGCCAAGAAGGGCACTCTACCTGCCAGAAGAGGGCACAACTGAAGCTAGCAGCAAAAGGGCAGAAAGCTCTCACATCCTCCGAGCAACGAGGTATCAAGCCAAGTGCGAAGCACGAATTGGAATGGATCAAGATGTTCCACTCCCTCATCTGGACAAATCTAACCATGTCCAAACTCCCCAGCAGATCATTGTCAACCGATGTCAGCTGCAGATTTGCTACACACCCAGTTGTAGCGCAGCCCCTCTATGGGAGAAACTCACTGTTGTGAACAAGAATGAAAATCTGGTAGAATACCAGGGGCAAGAGCCCACAACTTCCTGTTTATCCATCAACCACCCAGGGGAGGGATTGAAAAATGAGAGATTAAAGAATAGAGAGATGTGCGCTGAGAGGAAAAGCGAGAAAAGGGTTTTGAGAGAAAAACCGAGCTTGAGGGCCGAGTGATGTGAGAATCACAAGTGAGAAAGGGTGGGAAATAATACCCGCAGAAACTGGCTCCTCGTGTACTGAGAAGTCTCTCGTCTTTGTAATACGTCTGTGTGTCGTGTCTTTTGTACTGTCTCGATTCTTGTTTTGAGTCGTTCCGAGCGTGTCTCGATGTGTTTAGGTTGTTTACCTTTATTTTCCGTTGTTGAGTCGTTTTTGCTGTGTTCAGTTGTAGGCTCAATACCCTGTCGAGAACTCATTTTCTCAAATTTCAAAAATGATTTGTGGTGTGCTCAGAGTGCCGTGCCATTCTCCACATTTGTGCAAAAAAAAAAAAAAAAGAGATTTTGTTCTTTCAAAAAACCGCAGGGCCCAACCCCGATAAGTGTGAACAGTAAAACAAGGACCTATCTGAAGCTATGTGGGTTCCAGACTGCAAAGCAAAAGAAAAAAGGAAAATTTTGGAGCATCTTAGTGTGTTTCAACTTCGGCAAATTCCGGGATTGTATTCCGGATGTACCTCTTCAGACCTTGTCAGTGTTCCGAAGAATGAGCGTGCCTCTACTTCAAGTGTAAGCCTGCTTCAAGTCAAAATGGCAGTCCAAGCAACATCCGAGGGTTTCACATGCAGATGTTACCTCTCGCCAATATAGACAGGGTGTCCCCTTTTGAACTGAGTATGTTGCAAAGTCGTCTAAGAGGTAAATCAGAGGCACCAGAGTACATGTTTGATGCCCCTCTATTGCATAGAATGTGCACTTTCGTATACACTTCTGCTACATGCATGCCACGCATCGTTATGATTCATGCATAGAATACGCTTACTTTCGATTCCGCATAGAATATGCTTTGCTTTCAATATTGCATAGAAAATGCTCGTATCTTTTGCAGAGAAAATGCATTCTTCCTCACTTGCATAGAACATGCATTTTATCGCACTTTCTTGTGCATTGTATCTCACTCGCACTATTTTTATGCACTTACACATTGTATCTCACTTGCACCGTCTTGTGCCTCTTGTGGTTGTATCTCACTCGCGCTGTTTAGCGTATTGCACTGTCTAGTGCATTTCAAATCACTCGCGCTGTTTAGCGTATCGCACTGTCTAGTGCATTTCAAATCACTCGTGCTGTTTAGCGTATCGCACTGTTTAGTGCATTTCAAAATCATTCGCGCTGTTTAGCGTATCGCACTGTTTTGTGCATCACATCATCGTGCTATCTTGCGCACCTCCATCGCACTGTCTTGTGCATTACATTTCATTCGCGCTATTTTGCGCATCACGCTATTTTGTGCATCTCACTGCATTTTGCATTACATCTCATTCGTGCTATTTTGCGCATCGCACTATTTTGTGCAATTCATCATTCGCGCTATTTTGCGCATCGCACTATTTTGTGCACCTTACTTGCATTTTGCATCCATTCAATCGCGCTATTTTGCGCATCGCACCGTCTTGTGCACTCAATCGCACTGTTTTGTGCATCGCATCATCACGCTATCTTGCGTACCTCCATCGCACTGTCTTGTGCACTCGCGCTTTATTGCACATCGCACTATCTTGTGCACTTACATGCTATATCTCACTCGCGCTTTCTTGCGCATCGCACTATCTTGTGCACTTACATGCTATATCTCACTCGCACTCTCTTGTGCATTCCATTACACTCGCGCTGTTTAACGTATCACACTGTTCTGTGCAATTCACTTTCGCGCTTTCTTGTGTATCGCACTGTTTTGTACATTACATTGTTTCATTCGCGCTATTTTGCGCATCGCACTATTTTGTGCATTTTACTTGCATTGCACGTGCATTTTATCGCACTATCCTGTGTATTTCATTACATACTCTCATCTTGCATAAAGGAAAATGCTTGTATCTTTCGCTTTGAACTTGCATCACGCTTTCTTGCGCACCTTACCTGCATTTGTTGGTGCATTACATTTCATTCGCGCTATTTTGCGCATCGCACTGTTTTGTGCATCTATGCCACATCGCACTCTCTTGTGCACCTGTATAGCACTGTTTCGTGCATTCACTCTTGCATTGCACTGTTTTGTGCATCTTGTTAGCACTATCTTGTGCATTCCAACCTGTTTCGCACTATTTTGTGCATCTCCTTAGCATTGTTTTGTGCATTCACTCTGCATCACATTGTTTTGTGCACACTGTGTTTTTGCATAAATCTTGGATTTTCAAACCGGCTTCGCGTAGCGTATAAGTCCAATTTTCAAACCGGTTTCGCGTAGCGTATAAGTCCAATTATCAAAGTCTTCCTGCATATCGTTTGCATCCCGCCCCTGAACTACGCTGGTTTGATTCCTTGCAAAGGGATACGTAGGCAGCCTGCGGGCACAACCACTTATTCATTTGTAGTTTTGTTTGTCCAAAGCCTTCGGCCTCGTCAAAAATGGGTCGTCTTTGGGCTTTGACATTCACTCCCGTCATTGTTATGACTTTCGAGTTCTGTCAAAGAGGGGCAACTGTAGACACCCCATTTTTGACCGTCCTCAAGACTTGGACGTCACCGCTTGAACACTCAGTGATTATCCATGTTTGTGTTCGTTTGGAGTTCCCGGAGGTCTCGGCTACGCGCCCTGCCTCAGGATCTCCGAACTCGACCGTTTTGTGTTTGGTTTTGCACCAAACACCTGTGTTTTGCCTTGGAGGGGCAGGGAATGCCTTTTGAGGCATCCTCACACACCACCGGCAGTGGCTGGAGGCCACCGGCTGTTGTTTGTGTCCATCGGCAATGTATATTGCCGGCCGGCACTCTGTTTGGCCGACCGGCAGTCATTTTTGTCAAAATGACATTTTCAGCCGACTACTGTTCATCTGCTTTTTCAGATATTTTAGGACAGCTGTTTGGCATTTTGTTCCCCTCCATACACGTGTATGGAGGGATGCTCTTCTTGTTAGCTTTCTTGACAAGCTTTACAAGATTGGTTGCCTATAAGAGGAGCCTTCCTCTCTTGGCATTAGGGTTAGAGATTTTAGGGAGAAAAACATTGCTAGAAGCTCTGGTTCTAGGGTTAGAACTCATATACATTCTATCTCTATCTATTTCTCTCTTGAGTGTTCTAGGTGCATTTGTTCATAGTATTGCATACAAACACCTACCATTACACCTTTTCTTGGCTATTGAGGTTCTAAGGGATTATTTGCAGAGTTTTGGGGCTGGTTTAAGCCCAAGGAGGCAGCTGGTCCTCCCTTTGTGAAGAAGGTCAACAAGGGTAAGAAACTTCCCTTTCATTCCCCATTTTTGCATCCTATTTCTACCTATCTTAGAGCTGTTTTTGTGTTTAGTGTATAACATAAAAAAGTTCTGTTTTTAGGCCCTCTTGATAGTTTATTAAGAGTGTTTTGTGCTTTGGGGAATTTTGACCCCTTTTAGGCCTTGTAAAGCCCTTGTTTTGTGCCATTTTGTGCAAGTTTCGAGACTTTGGTGTTTGGGCCACTTCACCACTGAAATCTTGAGGGATTTCAGTAGTGGAGATGGTGCCTTGAAGTCTCCAAAAGGGGAGGGCCACCCCCTCTCCTTGTTGTCCTTGAAAGGGACCTTTTGTTGGCCTCTTGAGGGAGCCTATGTTAGCATGTGTGTTGATCATGTCTTAGCTGTATTTCATGCTTATATTGCCATGTTATAGCTTTGTATTAAGTTGGTCTTGGTACACCATGCATGCTTAGCATACCTACCATGTAATGCCTTGTAATTGCCTTAATATGCCTTAGGTTGTTTGCCTTTGTTCGAGCATGTTTTAGGCTTAGCCTTGTGAATGTTTTGTGCTTATTTTGCCATGCTTTAGGTCTGTCCATAGTTGTTTGGATCGATTTTGGCATGCTTAGTATAGCTCCTTTGCATTTGTGGCTTGTCGGGCTTGTATGCCTCAAGTATGTGAATGTGTAGCATGTGTTGATTGCATCATTTTGGTGGTTTAGAACCGTCCAACATGTAATTTCAGTCCCTTTGGCATGCTCATATGCTTGCCTTAGTTGCCTATTTGTTGCTTTGAGAGCATGTGTTGTATGCCCTATGTTTTGACCATGGTGCATGCCTTTGAATTTGAGCCACTTAGATGTCATCTAAGTAGTCCTTTGGCCTTGTTTTAACATGCTAAAAATCTGTTTTTAGTTGTTTAATGCATGCCATGTTTGTTGTGCTAAATGTGCTTCAAAGCTTCGTGACTTGCCTCAAGTACTTGGACCATGCTTGCATGCTTATGCTTGTCTAATTTGGGTTGGTTTGGCACCACTTTTTGACATGATTTTAAAGCTTTTCATTCCATGCCAATTGTCCATGATTAGCCTCTTGCAAGTGTGTTTGAGAGTTGCTTGTTTAATGCTTAGGTTTGTGCCTTAACATGTGCATGCGTGTGTGTGTGCTTAGCCTTCATTTTTAGGCACTTTGGCCACTGTTTTAGGCCTATTTAGAGTTGCCTAATTCATGTTTAAGTCCCTCTTTTATTTGGTTTGCATACTTGCCTTGCATGCTTGCTTGTATGTTTGTATAAATGCCTTGCATTGTCCATGTTGCATGCTAGCCAACATGTCTAGGATTGCATTGCATTGTGCATGCTTGGCCTCTTGAAGTGAGTGTGATAGAGGTTAGGCTTCCTTGTGTGATTATAGAGGTTAGGCTTCCTTGTGTGAAAGTGCACACTCGATTCTTTGGGCCATCATGCATGGAAATGCGTGATTGGTGGTCCGAGAATTGAGGCACATCCTCCCTTGAGTCATTAACATGATAAGGAGTGTGATTGGTGCATACATAGCTTGAATAGCATTGCCATGCAAGATTCTGCCCTCTGCTGCTGTGGGTTGCAGGTTCTGCAGACATTTTCAGCCGACCGGCAACATTTAGTGCCGACCAGCAATGTATTTGTGGCCGATAGTCTCATTTGAAGCCGATGATCACAATTCAGTGCCGGTGGTCATTCTACTTAGCCGGTGGGATCCCCCAGTATCCAGAGAATCATTCCTGAGACTTTGGCAGTCTTCAGAGGGGCAAAGCAGGGAAAACAGAGGCAGACTATGCATGGCAGTGCGATTCCGAGCAAGTCCCGAGCATGCGCTGCATCTGACCCGCTTCCCGAGGGCTTTACTGTTTTAATTAGATTAATTAATTTGTTAATTTAATTGGTCTGTAATATTTAATTAGCTTGCGTAGTTAATTAATTTGTATATTCTTTTGGTCCCTCTGTGTGAGGGCATATTTGTAATAAGTGTGGGTGAGTGTGTGTATGTCTTCCAACCCCTATTTCTTTCTCCCTTTTACTTACATGCTTTGATGGTTAGTATTAGGACATGTTTATTTTAGCATACCTTATGCTATGCATGCGTGCATCATTCATCAGTATTACATGCACCGGGCTCGGCGCATCATGCTAACTGCACAACATTTCAAATCTAACTTGAATACGTGCTACTCGTGCATTTCACATGCCATGTTTAGGATAGTCGAGCCTGTCTAATTGCATTCTGTATGCGATGCATTAGTCACTCTAACATGAACTAGGGCATGCATGTTTGCGAACTAGTTTATCATTTTGGCACGGAGTACGATGTAAGTATATTTATGCTTTAGCATATCGCATGTGTGTGAATGCTACCATGACAGCATGCTTACCATGTGGCTAGATGCTTACGTGTTAAACTGCTTGAATGCCTGTGGGTGGAGGTTGGATTGCTTGAGTTGGAAAAACTCGTTGAAATCCGTGTTTTAGCCTACTTGCGAGTAGCAAATTCCGAAGCGCTTTCAAAACGAACGGATATGCAATGCTTGTTTCCAAATTAGGCAATCTAGTCTATACGTGTTTGCTGTGCGCATAACATAGTAATTCTAGGCTAATAACCGGAATAAGAGCACATAACGTTTTCAAAATCGGATATCACGGTTAGTAGAGGCCGGTCTTCGGACCGGGCGAAAGGGGGTGCTCATAGCTGACCTTCCCCGATCGTACCCAAGCTCCCGAGCCAAGACAACTTTGGTGATGACGGACACGTGGCCTTCGGCACCGAGTCAGGGATTCATAAATTTCCCATTTTAAAAATATTTAGGTGGCGACTCTGTATCTGGCAAAGCAGTCCATGTTTGGCACTTCTTTTCTAAAAATCTGTTTTCTCTCAAAACGATTTGCCAGAGTTGGACTCTTTGGTTCAGATTACGAACCGCAACTAACAAAAAAGGGGGAGTCCGAGCTGTAGCATCGAGGTCCCACGCGGGCGCTGTCTACAATATCACGATTGGCCGAACAAGTCTCCGGATTCGGAGTGCCCTTCGTGAAGTCCACGATTGGCCGAATAAGTCTCCGGATTCGGAGCACCCTTCATGGGGATCACGATTTAACTGACCAACTACATGGTTCCTAATTGGAGCCGATCGATGCATGATCGAACGTTTACATCACGCAATACAAAAGTTGACAATAAATTGAGATAGGGCGTTTAGTTACGCGCAAAACATTTCAAAAGCTGCTAATAAAGAAATTCTATTTATTCAAAAGTCGCCAAACATTTCAAGCATTTGATAAAGTAATTCTATTTATTCAACATTATGGCCCACTAAGTCGGCGTTTTCGTCGTCGCTTTTCTCAATTTCGAACTCGGGATACGGAAGGCAATGCCGATGATATAGGGGCGAAGCCGAATTTATGCCCACGGACCCAAGAGCTTCCACGGTTTGAAGGGCCCTGATCCAGTCATGCTTGAAACCACGATTTTCGCATCGGCAGACTTCCTCAGATAGGTCTGTTTTGGTTTTCTTGGTCCCGGCCTTCAAGCCGTCCCGATATCCTCTCTTATAACCCGAGGCCTCTCGGTTCGCCCTCTTCCCCATGCTTTTCGCTTGACTGTCCACCACCGACTCGGCCGCTCGAACACTCTTCAGCTCCCGAAGCTCACTCTCAGCCTTTTTTGCGCGAGCCTCCAGACTACGATTCCTTTCGTTGTTTTTCTCACTCTCGCGTCGGGCTTCGCGCAGACGCATCCCGACTTTATAAGCGCTATACAGTCCCTTGACAGCCCCATGTATGCCATCCCGAAATACTTCGAAATCTCGACGTCCGACCATCGACTGTTGGACCTCCGGCAGAAAAATCTGCCGAGCGAACTCGATTGCTACATCTGGGTCTTTAATTATAGAATCCGCTTCCGTCATTGGTCTATTCTTCACGAGAACCACAAAACTCAACGGTCGCAGCGCTGTGTCAGGCTCAACTTGCGGTCGTGGGCGCGGGGAATCTCCCCGTTGTCCATCCTTTCGGGGTGATCTGCTTCAACGACTAGGGGGCCGCACTTTTTCCCGATCCATGGATGCCCTTCTTCCCGTGTGAATAGGCTCGCTTCTGCGATTCATTTTGACCGCTAAACCCAGCTAGTGTAGGCCTCTGCCAGGTTTGCATTAAGCCTGAATAGAAATGAGTCAAGATTGGCATGAACTCGCCCATTTATTCTGGGGTACATGCAGCCCCCCCGAGAAAACGTCAGAAAGACTGAACGCCAAACGTCGTATGCCCCTCAGCCAGCCCACGATTCAGAGCCATCGGCTCATTCGGTTCCTCAGGCTCGCGCCCTGGCTAAGGCAAGGGCAGATTCATTAATCCAGTCGGCTATATTTCAAGCGCTATCGCCGGTTAACCTAAGATCGCTGGGGCAATGGCGGATTCATTGATCTAGCCGGCTATATTTTCAAATGATAACGCCGAGTAATTTATGCCTCAGCCAGCCCACGATTCAGAGCCATCGGCTCATTCGGTTCCTCAGGCTCGCGCCCTGGCTAAGGCAAGGGCAGATTCATTAATTCAGTCGGCTATATTTCAAGCGCTATCGCCGGTTAACCTAAGATCGCTGGGGCAAGGGCGGATTCATTGATCTAGCCGGCTATATTTTCAAATGATAACGCCGAGTAATTTATGCCTCAGCCAGCCCTCGATTCAGAGCCATCGGCTCATTCGGTTCCTCAGGCTCGCGCCCTGGCCAAGGCAAGGGCAGATTCATTAATCTAGTCGGCTATATTTCAAGAGATCACCAAGTAACTTATGCCTGAGCCAGCCCGCGATTCAAAGCCATCGGCTCATTCGGCTCCGCGAGCCCGCGCCCTGGCTAAGGCAAGGGCAGATTCCTTAGTTCGGTCGTCCGAGCTCAAAATTAAGTAATATCATTCTTCATCAGCAAAATCGAGCACAACTCACGACATTTTATATATGCAAAATAAATAAGCTATAAGCCCGCACAAAAATGTCTGACAAAATAATTGTAACAATATATCTCTGAAATCCCAATACATTTGTAAAATCCTAAGTCAAATTGCCCAGCTCAGCCTTCGGAATCAGTCTCCAACGGCTCGACATCCACTTGCTCATACGGCACTGGCATAGTCAGTGAAACTCCAGCTGCAGCAAGGGCTTTGTGCTAGCCATGTTTGAACCCCCTGTTTTTGAACCGCGGGACCTGGTCTACATATTCGGCGAGCCCAGCATCTTTCCCGGCTTTGAATACTTTGGAAGCAGCCGCCTTCATGTCAGCCAACTCAGCCTCCAGGCTGGCAACCACCTTCTGGGACAATCTCAGCGCCGCTTCGCTCGCGTTCGCCTTTTTCTCGGCGTCCACTTGGGATTGATCTGCAATGCGAGCCTTTTCTACTTTGGCCTCGGCTCGAGAAGCTTCCTTGTTCGCTCTCAAAACTGCATCCTCGGCCCTCTACTTGCTTTCGTAAGCGGTCAATCTGTTTGACGGCGTCAAGATGCCGCCGTCCCATGTCGGCTATCCTTCCGACGGTCTACAAAGGAAGAACCCAAAAACATAACCTCAATAGTACTTGGATAAAGTAAAGAAAAGTCAGAATACGTACCAAAAGTGCCGATTGCGCGGTTAGTGCTGTCGCATTCAGATCCGGTTCCACCCGGAAAGCCTCCATATCAGACGGCAACGTCACGGACGTAGCCACACCGAATGCGACTTCTGGATCTTTAAGCGCCGAAGCATTAGAGGGAACCGGCATGTCCTTTACCATTGGGCGAATGACAAAAGGAACAACCTCATTAGATCCCTCCAATCGAGGACGCTTACCACCTTGTTCGTCTGAACCGGCCTTGAGGTCAGCAGAGCATTTCTCTGCCTTTTCCTCAACTTTTTGGCCGACTTCCCCGACCAACGGAGATTTGGCATTCTGACCTTTTTTCGTCTCCTCTATAACCCCCAAGGACTCTGATTCGGCAACAGGGAGGGGGAGTCGAGATTCGGTGGCGAGCGGTATTTCAGACGAAAGGCCCTCCGCTCTTCGCCGTGCGGCTAACCTCTCCGCATTCTCCTTTTTGGCAAGCTTTGTCAGACTTAATCCGGCCATATCCGCGGAGTCTATGACGGGAAGATCCTCTAAGCATTGAAAAACGTCGGCAGAAGGAAGATCCCCTGGTCCCGATGTAAATGGAGGATCGGCGGGATCCGATACCTCCTCAGACTCGGTCTCAGATTGATCTGATTCGGTGATATCAACTACCTCATTTCGCTCCGAATCGGACCCTTCAAAGCCTACCTGCCTCAAGTTTTTGAAGTCAGACAGAATAAGAGCAGTAAGGGAATCTTCACCCTTCGGAATCGGTATGTTTTCCGCCGCTGAGAAGGTTGTGTATGTCGGCTCGTAACAAAGCAGAATGTGAGCCGCCCTCCCCTGTTTTTGAAGACTTCGATGGCCGAAATACCTGAGAGCAACCCTAATATCTGAAAGAACGGCGTCATGGGTTGAAGATAGTACCTTTTTCAAACCCCTCCCTGCACGAGACGAAGCCGTAAGATTTCAATGGAATAGGTTTTACAATAAAAATGAACACATGACAAAAACAAGGAGATACTCGGCGACCTGGCTCGCCCCTCCGTCTAGGAATAGGGTCAACACGATCCTCCCCTTCGCCAAATTCCCAGTTACCCCGGACAACGACCATAACATCATCAACTCGTTTCCCAGAGCTGGAAAGCATAGTGATTAGTTGATGGTCGGTGTCCTTAGCTCTAAGGAAATAACGCCCTTGCCGACCGGAGGACTTAGCCAAGGTATAGCAGTGCCGGATAGCCGGAATGCCAAGGTTAATTCCAAGGCGACGATTCAACGCTATAATCCCCATTATAATTCTAAAGAAATTCACGTTAGGTTGAGAAGGGATTAAATCCCAATGGCGAAGTACAGCCCTTAGAAATGGGTGTAGAGGGAAGCGGACTCCACCCTCTGCGATTGACAAAAGAGGAAAGACGATTGTGGTTTCGTCCTCCCTCTCCATGTCAAGGATGCCGCCTGCCAAAAGTGACAGACGGACGTTATCAGGAATAGAGAAATGGCGTCTAAAACCAGCAATTCGATCTGATGAGAGGAGGTCTTTCAAGTGTTTCGCCATACTCTACAGTTGACACAGATATGCCAAAGAATAAAATGGGAATAGTTCTCGAAGCAAAGAAGTGGAAAACTTACAGAGGGTGAAGAAGATATTGGAGGAGAAAAAATTGCAAGAACGATCCAAAAGGCAACCCAGCGACCAGTATCATGGAATGCGAATCCGAAGGGACGCCAATCTTTAAAAACGAAATGAATAGGTGTGTATGAAGAGGCGGGAAGTCGGTACGACAACCAAAAGGCAAAATTTTGGTTGGGTATTCAAAATTCGGAACCAAGCACTCCAGCCAACAGACGTTGGGAGAATGCTTGGGGGGCAATTGTAGGAGCCGAATAAATAGAAAAGTCAGAAGGGATGTATCCCGGAAGTCAGAGATTGTTTGGCTCCATACTAATCAACTAAGATACCGAATACATTGAGATCGCCGAATAGACAGGGAGATGCATGTTGGAATAAACAAAATGATAATAAGTAAAAAGTGGGTTCTGGACCCGAGGTCCAGAGAATGAGTATAAATACAATAGCTTCAGATTTAGAAAGGTATGTAAGAATCACTTCACTAAACTTAGTAAACAAGCTTTCTTGAGGATAGGAACTGACTTGCCCGTCGGAGTGCTAACCCCGGCACCCCTGACCGGAGTGTTTGTCTTTGCAGATGACTAGCTGAGGATCAAAAGCGTCTCCCAAGATCTGAAGAGTATTTCCAGAACCATTTCCCCACAGTATCTAATAAAATTTAAATTCCCACAAAACAAAATTCACCTTCCAAAATAAATATTATTCACAATATGTTCAATTTTCACTTCCAACAAATCTCTCAAACCCAATCATTCACTTGTAGTCAAACTGAATTTAGCTTTAACAAAACATATAATTTTTTTTCCCTTCCTTTCTTTCACCTCATGAATCTTCGAAAGTGTTGATGTAATTACTAGAAAATAGAAAGAACCTAAAAACCCTAAAACAAATCCAAAAAATAGTCATTTGAATACAAATTAGGGGTGCAACTTGGTCAGGCTCAACCCCGAGCAACTCGTGCCCAGCCGGAGTTTTTTTAGGGCTTAGACAACAATATCTTGTAATCTAGATGGGCCTGGACAGATTTTTAATGCCCGAATTGTAATTCGGGCCGGGCCTGGACAGAATTTGTAGGTAACCCGAGCAACCCAAACCCGAATTGCATTTAATATATTATATAAATTATATAATATATGTATAAATTAAATAGGTGGCCCTTGATTTTTTATTTTTTTGGGCTGGTCTTTGACCCTTGGATTAGAATATTTTATTTGGACCATTAGATTAAAACTAAAAACAAAACCCTACCTTATCTACTCTTTTCTTCCCTCTCTATCTCAGACTCTCATTTCATTTCTTCATCAGAGTTGAAGAACGGTGGAGATACAAGGGCCACGAACACGAAGTGCAGCCACTAACAACGATGCCACCCTTTCGACTCTCAACGACGCCACACAAAACTGGTTGATCCCTCTTTGTGTTTGTATTTGTGCTTCAATTTATCTATTTTTAGTCACTCGTCGTTCAATTACCACTCAAAACTGGTGAATCTATGAGTTTAAAATTTTTTCTTAATAGATTTGCAAAATTTGTTTATGTTAGTGAAATTTTGTGTATATATTTGTTTAGGTTATCTTCTTTTAGCGGTCTTGGTCTTGCAATCTAAGACGCTCGAGCTAAGCCACACTTATTTCTTTCTGTGGTTGTTTCTTTTTTCTTCTTTGGGACTGACTCGTTGGATTTTGACTTTCTTTTTCCACTCTGCTTCGTGTTCTTGGGTCTAGACAAAGAGAGAAAAATGGGTTTGATTATGAAGAGAGAGAGAGTGTGTGTGTGTGTTTATACTGAGAACCAGCAAGAAATACCAACCATAGGTTTGTTGTATGGAATAATGAAGCACTGTTTGTTGCCTTGTGAAATTCGGGCATTTTGGGCTAACTCGAGTTCAAATTATGAAGCTTGGTGCAGGTGGGCAGCCAAGCTCAGGATAATAGTCGGGCTTGGACGGGCTTGGGCACTGCCAAACACAATTCGGGTTGGGCCTGGGCAAACCTCTAACTCAACCGAACTCGCCCGAGTTGTACCCCTAATACAAATGGTAACCGATATAAACTTCTTTTTATTTATTTATTTATTTTTTAACAAACAATCAAATACTCATAGCTAAAATTATACATACATACATACATACATATATACAGACCCATATATGAAACTAAACTATAATCTCAAATCAAACACAAAAAGCAAAGACCTTGAATAACAATCTTAATCTACAGACAATATATAGTAGATATAATCCATGTATACAAAGGAAACAAACCAGGCCACATTGGGCTAATCCTAGAGAACCACCCAGGTATAACAGAAGATATATAACCGGTCTCTTTATTGCTGTTATTATTGTTATTGATGTCCTCTATATCTACAGAAATAGAGACTCCATTTTCTTCGTCTTTTCTCGGCCTCTTCACAGCTCCACTCTCCTCTGCCATCGTCTCTCCTAAACAGAGACTCCGTTTCCGGTGAAACTGAGTTCGGTTTCAGATTCGGATTCGTCACGAAATTTGTTGAATGATTGAAACAAAGGGAAATTTGTATATTTTCCCAACAAGATAGAAGTAGAGAACACATCGGTGTGAATACCTACACCCACAAAAGTGTAGATAGGGTTGTTGAGGAAGTCAAAGAGGGATTGAGGGATTTGGGGGCAGTAGATGAGTTGGAAGATGAGGCATCGGCGACCGACACAGAGTTGGAGAGTGGGGGTGGCGGGGTTATTGTGGAAACGGTTGTTGGGTCGCCATTCGATGTCGAGGCCGACGATAAGGCGGTGGAGAAGGGGACGATGGATGATTGTGATTTCGGAGATCCAAGAGTCAACGAGGAAGAGAGAGCAAGTGACAAGGGTGTGGATTTGATTGGTGAAGAAGGTTATGTTGTGGGTGTCATTGGGTAACTAGTAGTTGACAATGCCGAAATTTGTGGTTGCTGCTGCCATTGATGGCTTTGGAGAGAGAAGGGTTTGATTCAGAGAGAGAGAGATAGAGAGAGAGAAGGAAAGAACCAAAAAGAAATAAATCAGAAAAAAGAAGGAGAGAGAGAGAGAGAGAGAGAGAGAGAGAGAGAGAGAAGACCTTTCCCTGGTGGTTTCATTCACAAATTGACTGGTTTCATCCCGTGCGTGCAAGGCACGCGTGGGTTTCCGTCTAAAAAGCCAACGACTGTTAATTAGTGGACCACATAGAGCCAAAAACCAAATTGTAGAGACAAAATTGATGCAATTAGAAATGCATGGACGAAAATGAAACCACGGGTAAACTATAGGGACTATTACTGTAATTTTCCCTTTTATCTTTGATGGGTAGAAATTATTTTTACAAATTCAAATTTTTTTGACATTTATTTTTGTCAAATTAGTTTATATTTTATCAAATTGACGATTTTACTATTGAAATTGAGCAATTGTATCTTCAATTATTCTTATTTAGAAGAAAAATGCTTCCTAACCCCACTGGGGGTCGACCCCCAGTGAGGTGTCACTCCGGGATTAGACAAAAACAAAACAGTTTTCTTTTTTTTTTTTTTTTTTTTTTTGGGTTTCAGCTAGTGGGGCGCGCCACCTCACTGGGGGTGCGACCCCCACTGGGGGTATGCAGCATAATTGTATTTAGAATAAGATTTAAAATTTAAAGTCAAATGTGTCATAATTAAAAAGTCAAAAGTCAAAGTAATATAAATTCCAAACTATAGATTGTTAACGTAATTCACCCTATACCTTATTTAAAAGTTAAGTTGTAATTAAGTTCATTTCGAATACTTCATCTTTAAAAAAACAAAAAAAAAAATGATGAAAATAATAATTTTGATAAAAATAAATTAGAGATAATTTTTATTTAAATTTAGGCTAAGTTTGACTATCCTAAATAAGTACACACTTTTTATCTTTTTATCATCACATCATCTTTCTACTTTTCTGCACATCTTTTCGTAAAAAGACAAAAAATATACTTATTTAGATCATTCCAAACAACCCTTTAAATTAAGGGTAAGTTTGGCATCTACTATCCTATTTAAGTCACATCATCTTATTTAAATCACATCACCTCTCTAACACATTACATCAAACCCAACCCAAGCCCAACCCATATAAGCCAATAAGTCAAAAAGTATATTTTTTTTTAAAACATCCCAAACCAACCCTAAATTAAAAAAAAAAATGGAGATGCTGTAATGCTTCCAACATTAATCGTCTGAGCATAGAAGGGCTACAAAATCAGAGGCAGAGCTTCCTTTCTCTCTCTGTAGCTCTGTAGTAGTATCGATACTTTAAGTTCAAACCACGACAGCACCAAATCGCAGACCCCACAAATCTCTGCATAAACCACCCCCCTTCTCGCTCGCTCTCCCTCACTCCACCTCTTTCCCTTTCAGCAATGCCAGCTTCCTCCTCAGGTAAACAAACCCCAATAACCTAACTTTTTCACTCTCTCTCCTACTCAATTTTCAAAATTCATCAATCTCTCTCTCTCTCTCTCTCTACTTTGCCATTTCCACAGAGACTCGCACCAAGTGGAGGAAGAAGAAGCGAAAGAGAGACCCCCAAATCACTCGACGACCCAAGCCCCAAGACGACGACCTCGACGATGATGACGAAGAAAACGAAGACGACGATGACCTCGACCAACAACAACAACCCGAATTCGAAGAAGAACCTCAATCGGGTCCCACCGATTCGGCTCCGATTGCCCGCGAGAGCGAGGTCTTATCGGATGGCGGGGTTCGAATCTCCCACTTCCCTCCCGTGATCAAGCACACAGTCAATCGCCCCCACTCCTCTGTGCTTGCGATTGTGGCCCTGGAGAAGGCGATTCAGTGTGGGGAGGGCAAGAACCTGCAGAACGGCGTCGTATTGGAGAACGTATCGCATGGACAGCTCCAGGCGCTGTCGGGCGTGCCGGCGGATAGTCCGGCGTCGGCCGGCGATCAGGGGTCTTCTTCCACGGCCGCGTATGTGATTACGCCGCCTCCGGTTATGGAGGGTCGAGGGGTTGTGAAGCGTTTTGGGGCTAATCGAGTTCATGTTGTTCCAATGCACGCAGGTGCTTGCTTTATCTCTCTTTCTCTCTCTATATTTTCCTATGCCCTAATCTGCTCTGTTTAGGTTGATATCTGAACTATTGTGTCTCATACTGTTCTCTGTTTATGTACACATGCATATATGTATTCGTAAAAATTTGCTCAAATTATTATTTTTATATGTTTGTCTCTTTCATTGTGCCATATTATTGCTTTGTGAGTTTCATGTTTTGGGTTGTTGATTTGGAGTTTCGCCTTGGCACATTGCTCTCACTCCCCATGTGTGTTATTAATATTACAGTCTGTTTAGATCGAGTGATAAGGAATGGAGAGGGAGAGAAATCTTTTTATCATTTTTGGTTTATAAATTAGGTGAGAAATGATGAGAAGGAGAACTCTTTTATTTTATACGTTTCATTTGTCATCAAAAGTAGTGAGATTTGGTAGGAATGATTGTGTATTTTCATAATATGGAAATTGCCCTGTTAAAATACGAAAGAAAAAGAAATCCCACCCATATTACCATATCACATACTTTGCTTTCACATAGAGTTCATTTCTTTTATTTTCTCACAGAGACCACAATCATGCCTATTATCTTCTATATTTTGCTACGCTGTTTTGTTTCAGTCTGGCTTTGTTGATCTTGTGCTAACAATATTCACATTGCTCTATTTCTCATCATCTCATATTAATTTGCTTTTAGTTTTTCTCATTTGGTTTTGAGCTTCTTTGGAGAGCAGATTGGTTTTCGCCCAGTACTGTGCATAGATTAGAGAGACAAGTGGTGCCACATTTTTTCTCCGGGAAGTCAGCTGAACATAGGCCAGAAAAATACATGGAATGTCGGAACTGGGTTGTTGCCAAGTACATGGAGAATCCAGAGATGAGACTGTCAGTTGATGATTTCCGAGAATTGGTAGCTGGCATTGATATTGATGATTTAACTCGAATTGTTCGGTTTCTTGATCATTGGGGAATCATTAATTACTGTGCTTTTGCTCCCAATCGTGAGCATCGGAGTGATGGTTCGTATTTGAAGGAAGATTCAAATGGTGAGGTTCATGTGCCATCAGCTGCTTTGAAGTCCATTGATAGCTTAATTCGGTTTGACAAGCCCAAATGTAGGCACAAGGCAGCAGATGTTTATCCTTCATTGTCATGTCGTGATGGTGAGGAGTCTGATTTAGACAGCAGAATCCGAGAGCGATTATCTGAGAATCGATGCAATTGTTGTTCCTGTCCCCTGCCCATTGTGTATTATCAGTCACAGAAGGAGGTGAGTAACATACTATTTTCTAGCCACTTGTTATTATGTTAATTTGAAGAGCAAACAGGTACTCGAAATCTCTGGATTTGGTCTCTAAGATTAATCTGAACCTGTAAAGATAGTTATACTTAAATAATAATAACCCTTATATTGAACAAAGATATCTTCTAATTGTGGCTGGTTATATTATGGGGAGTGATGAACTGAACTTAGTGGATTATCTTTGAGGCAATTTAGTTATCTTGTGAGAATTAAATACATCCCTCATATTTTAGGCAGCGTTTGAGGATACAAATCCATGATTTGAATTGGTCCTGTTAAAGATATGGAGGAGCCAACAATACTGATGGTATGAAATCAGTTTTACGACTTGTGAAATGTCCGTTCCAATTTTTCTATGTTAGTCGTGGTGATGGAAGTCATTTTTCTGCATGGATCCCACGCTCAATGATGGATTTGTGCATAAAATTATATGGCAAAACATGATAGGGTAATACCAGCTCTGTGAGTGTACAAATGCTTTCAAAAATGTCATCAACCAGTCTAATCCTCACTATGATTACAATGGATTATTGTTTCTATATTTGTTGCAAATAAGTGATTACTCATTCACGAGAATATGGAAAATAATGTGCAACTTCTTACTTCCAACTGCTTTCCTTAGGATGCACATTTTTTTTTTTGGTTTAGATTTGAGAACTGTGGATTTAGTGGAGGCTACAATCTTGAATGAATGAATACTTACAATTTAAAAAATGATGCAAAATTAAGCAAATGTCTTACTTTTTTTGGAAGTTACTCCGAAGGTGGTTCTTAGCTTATTGGTTAAGTGGGGCTCATTTTTATGTACTTAATTAATTATAGTAACTGGTTCAAATTTGCCATCGGAAAAGGTGCAACGCAAGCATGTCCATACTGTAGCATTTTGTAAGCAGCCTTGGCCAAACACATCCACAGCTTCTTTTAGTAATTATTTCAAAAGTACCTTTAAATAAGTTCAACAGCCCAAGTCCAGTATTGAGGAGAGAAAGGCTTCAAAATGTGGTTGCACTTCATGATTTGTACTCTATAAATAGATTTTTGTTAGTATAAGCTGATGCCTTCAGAATTTGGAGCAGAAAAAGGTGGAAGCTTTATTGTTTTGTAACTGTTATTGCTGCCCAATTTGATATTTTCATAAGCATACAGGGAAAATCTATGGCCGTGAATACATGTGCATATGTCTTCCTGAATATTGGATGAATGCTTATTGTTATTGACAGTCCGAGACTCTGGTCATTTTAAAGTTTTTGTTGCTCTATGTTCAATCCCATGATTTGATTTTTTGATTCACAGAGGAATATTCTGATTGGAAATTCGTAAGTTTTGATGACTAAAAATTTGATTTATATTGTACGTTGGAAGGTGTGAAATGGATTGTTATGCTAGGTTTGAAGTCTGAACGATGCTTTTACATTATCTCTGATTTTACTTCTACAGCTGATCAATATCTTCTTCAACAGGTTGATATATTACTATGCTTGGATTGCTTCCATGATGGAAGATATGTTATTGGTCACTCAAGCATGGACTTTATAAGGGTTGATTCTACAAAAGATTATGGTGACTTGGATGGGGAAAGTTGGACAGATCAGGAAACCTTACTGCTGCTTGAAGCAGTGGAAATCTACAATGATAACTGGAATGAAATAGCAGAGTATGTTGGCACCAAGTCAAAAGCGCAATGCATCCTTCATTTTGTCCGTCTTCCAATGCAGGATGGCCAACTGGAAAATATTGAAGTTCCAATTGTGTCCCTCTCCTCGAATTTGTCAAACAAAGATGATTCTAGAAGATCACTTCCAAATTCAAATGGAGATTCAGCAGGTGTAATTATGCACTTAATATTTGTCATTTACAAGACACCGATGCCATTGTAACTTTCTTATTTAAATTTTTTATTCTTTGCTTCAGGACCTGACCCTGATACTGAGAGTAGTCCTTTTGCAAATTCTGCTAATCCGGTTATGGCTCTGGTAGGTGGATTTGTTAAATGCTGTGCTTTACATGGTTATTGCATCAAGGCATAGCATATGATGGTTGAAGTTCTTTTTTATTTTTACTTTTTATTATTATTATTTTTTTTGATCAGTAAGTATGAAGTATATTAAATTAAGAGGCACCGTGCCATCCGTACACAACACTAAAAGAACAAAGCGCAAAACTCATATACATCAATCAATTCAATGCTCTACAAAATTCAAAAATTGATTCGAGGATGACTTGACTTCCCCCAAGAACCACTAATACAAAATGG
Source organism: Camellia granthamiana (assembly GCA_036172215.1). Classification (NCBI taxonomy): domain Eukaryota; kingdom Viridiplantae; phylum Streptophyta; class Magnoliopsida; order Ericales; family Theaceae; genus Camellia; species Camellia granthamiana. Next base: position 54,706,426 of record CM069910.1, read on the forward strand.
ATAAAATTCTACTCTTTAAAACAAAAATGGAAGTCTCAACTCCATCAAAACTTTTCAAAATAAAGCGAGAGGACCTAGTTGCCAAGGCACCCTCTTATCAATCCTGGCTTCCCTCTAAGAGTGCAAAAGATCCAGACACTTGAAGGGAAGACCCACAAGACTGCCATCAATATTATGTACTTCACCAATCAGAATCAGAGCTGACTTTCCAAGATTCAACTTCAAGACTGAAATAGCTCATATTTCACATCTAATAACTCATATTTACAATTATTTTTTAACTTTTACATATGTATCATATCTTTTTCTGCGTACGAAACTGAATCTTACAATTGACAGTTTGAAAAAAGTGAATTTCAATTCATGATTCATATCTTGATTTCAATAACTATGATCTCTTCTTTTCTTCTTTCAGCTTTATCTGTGTTAGTGTCTTTACCTTTTCAATTAAATTTACTCCTTCAGATCTGATTGTTAGAAAATTCCACTAGGTTGCCTTTTTAGCCTCTGCCATCGGACCTAGAGTTGCTGCAGCCTGTGCCCATGCATCCTTGGCAGCACTGTCTGAGGATTCTCAGAAGGCATCTGGGCATGCTAATAGGTGAGCATCTTCTTCACTTTTTTCTCATTAAACACTAATGTTCTCTCCTTCATTTGCGCTTGTCTATATCAACATAATTTCTTTGGCAAGTAAGCACATAATATAAGATTCTCAGAAGGCATAAGTTTACAGCTTCATTTTCCTAGCCATTCTTAAGAGTGTTCTTTGCTGCCAATTTTGGTGGGCAAATTTTTTGTAATGATTAGGACTTGTAGAGCAATATTTCATTGGTCATTGAGTTTTTTATTGGAAATGCTACATTTATGAGAGATGTAGTTTTCAAAACTTGAGAACAAACTTGAAAGTTTCTTTTTTGGCCTATGAAGGATGAATTTGGAGAGCAATAGTGAAGGCAATTCTCATGGTGAAAAAACAAGTTCAAGTCAGCGAAAAGGTAAATTTTTTAATTTTGCTTACCCTGATCAAATTTATCTCCCCGTTTCATGGATCTTGTAAAAATTAAATTTTCAGAAGATAACTCTGAAGCACATGGTCAATGGAATCAAAATGGAGAGGTTGTACCATTATCTGTTGAAAAGGTGAGAGCTGCTGCCAAAGCTGGTCTAGCTGCTGCAGCAACAAAGGCAAAACTGTTTTCAGATCACGAAGAACGTGAAATTCAAAGGCTATCTGCTAATATTATAAATCATCAGGTATATTTGTAAGATAATCTTATTTTGTGCTAGCTTTAAATAGTTATTACCTCACTCTTCTTCCAATAACCTAAAGCTTTAAATGAGTAGTTGATTTTTCTTTAGGTTCCATATGTAAGAAACAGGAGAGAGTTTTTTTTTTTTTTTTTTTTTTTTTGGGGGGGGGGGGGGGGGGGGAATTAAAAAAAAGGCCCCCAAGGTTTGAGCCTTGAGTTTTTAAACCCTAAACCCTAACAAAATAAACATTGAGCTTTTAATTTTATCAATTTAAACCCTAATCTTTTGATTTGTTTTTAATCTAAACCATTTGCCTATACCTGTCAAGTAAAATTGATGAAAAAAATAGGTATTTTAGTCATTAACTTGATGAAATGAGTATTATAGACATTTTATGTATACTTACATTGACTTTAATGACTAAAATTCTATTTTTCTGATGGTTTTACTTAACGCGACTGATTTAGATTGAAAACAAATCAAAAGATGAGGTTTTAAATTGACAAAATTAAGAACTCAAGGTTTATTTTGTTACAAGGCTAAAACCTTGGAATTTTTTTTTGTTTGTAATTGTCCCTTTTGTTTTTGGGTGTTTCATGCATGAAGACAAATTTTAGGGAGGCCTCAACTGCCATGCCCAGCATAAAAAAGGATGTTGCAACTTGAGATCTATTGTATTTGGAAATTCATATTTATAGTATATACATTAAATTCTTTTGTTTAATCACACTTTTTTTAAACTGTTTTTCATCTTAATCTAGGTTTTCCTTTTTCATGCTGCTTGCTAAAATGGTTGAATTGTTGACCAACAAACTGGCCACCCTTCTGGTTTGGCTTTGGGCACAAAAAATACATTGAAGTTGCCTTTGATGATATGTATAGTACTTCATAATTTGTTGACTAACTTAGGAGGTCAATGTGGAATACTGGATTTGAAAACCTCTTTCACTTGGAGTTCATGGTTTTTTTGGCTTAGCTGCCCAAAGTTTCATTGCATTGTTTACAATATTCTCTTGGCTGGGCTGGAAACAATGTTTCTTATTCAGGACTTAACTAATCCTTGATGAAATGATGATTTCTCTTAATGTCTATTTTCCTGCTACTTTTGTTTCTTTGGTTGATGTACAGTTGAAGAGATTAGAGTTGAAGCTGAAGCAATTTGCAGAGGTGGAAACCTTGTTAATGAAAGAATGCGAACAAGTGGAGAAGGCAAAGCAGAGGATTGCTGCCGAGCGGACCCACATGATATCAGCTCAGTTCAGGCCACCTGCGGTGATGTCATCTACGAGCCTACCTGGCACCAGTCCCACCATGGGTGCTGGTCCCGCCATTGTTAATAGCTCTGCCAATAACAGGCAACAAGTCATGACCGGTTCACCCTCACAGCCATTCATTTCCGGGTATGGAAATAACCAACAAATCCATCCCCAATTCATGCCACGTCAGCAAATGTATGGAATTGGGCCGCGGGTTCCGTTCTCAGGTTTACAACAGTCCTCGTCAGCAGCTCCCAATGTTATGTTCAATGCTGCGGCAAATGCTCAGCCTGCTCTCAGTAATCCAATGTTGAGGCCTGTATCGGGGACTAGTTCTGGTTTAGGTTGAAAATTTGGGAAAGAAATTCAGTATTGGAGTTCTGTGGTTTAATTAAATTAAGAATCCTCTCCTTTTCCTACCTTGAAGAAGGGGAGGAAAAAAGGATTAATGTGGATGGGCCGTGAACTTATTATCTGCGTCGCATTCTTAAAGTATGTTTCCCCATCTGGAAGGAATGACCCAGGGCAATACAGATGCGGCCAAGGTACGTACCAATTTTTCAGAGGCTCAATTATTTGGTTGGTTCATGTAGCAGGCTCTTAATTTTTATTTGTATTTTCACAATCAATAGTAAAGATGAGGACGAACTTGATTAGTATACTAATTGTTGCTAGCAATGTGCTTCTGCTTTTTGGATCAAAGTATACATGGTTTGCTTGCCCAACCAACTGTCATGCCAGTTTGAACTAGTAAACTAAACATTGAATACATGGTTGAACTAGGACACTGAACAATGAATATAGGTTCAACAGTGATGTCCGATTATAGTTTAGTGTTTAGTTAAGAATCATTGTAGTTATATTACTAATTATGATCTCAATCCAACCTTTATGTGGGGAGATCTGCATAGGGGCTTTCAGTATCTAAGGAGGGTTATAAAACGATCCTTTGTGCGGGATGTGTGGTTTAGAGACTTTGAGAAGGAAAGAAGCACAGTTTGAGAGATCTTGTGAGAGGTTATTAATCGAACAAATAAGTTCCTGATAAAGACTGTTGAAACATTGATTAAAAATGTTATAATCAATGCAAAATTGCTCTCTATCAAGCAGTATAGACGTCCATCCTGCAAAATGAAGAGATCAAAACACAAGTGAATTAGTCATATATAGATTTATGATATGTTTGGGTCTTAGAATTTGTTTAGTTTCTACTATTCATTAATTTTTTCATTTCCTTCTCTGTTTCATGCACAAACCCCTCTACAAAAAAATTATTGAAACATTATTACGAGACTTCGAACAACTTTTAAGTTAAAAACAAAAAACACAAATAAAAGAACTCACATAAATTGAGTTATTGTATGGTTCCCATTTTGCTGGTGTACTGCCACTGAATTTAAAGAGTGGGATTGAGAGCAAATGTAAGCTCAATGATAGTATCATCTGCAAACCCAGTTAAAACTAAAATTAATTTCATAATTTTAATCGAGTGAAGAAAATATATAAATTTAAAAAACTGTTGATCAAAAATCAAACTGATGTGATGATGAAGAAGATGAGCTGACCACTTCCCAAGGATCTTCCAATTGAGACAATGAGACTAGGTGTGATGGCAATGCACCTAGTCATTCTTGTTCACCCATTTTTTCATCTTAAGATCCAAGAAACCCTAAAAAATTTCGTCATCCAATTTATTCATTAAAAATCTTGAATTTTTTAAAATTGCATGAAATAAGTTATGCCTAGACAATGTGAGAGAGCTGAGTGAAGAAAAAGGTTATGCTTGTCAACAAATTATTATAAGAGAAATTAATGACCAAGTGCAAATAATCTAAAAGATTTAAGAGGAAGGAAGAAAACATTTATTGTTAGTCAAATCTCCATGGGCATGTTAGATCGAGAAATTAGTTATATAAAAGATGAGATCAAATTTGATCATATGGTATAACTAAGGCAGTAGAATGGCAAAGGGGGAAAACTTATTCAATACTTCTAGAGTGTCACGTATTTATATTTCAAAATTAATTATTATACACAATGTTTCCTCATATTCTTTAATCACTTGACACAAAATCATGGCTTCTACATTCTCTATCAATCACAACGTTTCGGAGTATCACGTGGTTGTATTTCAGGAGCACCCAATAGTCGCTCGCAAATGGGTCCCAATGGAAATTGATTTTTGAGTTTGGGGATAAATGTCGGTTTGAATAGTGTAGAAAATAATGAAAAGTGAATGTGACCAAAAAAGAAAAAAATAACATGAATTTTTTTTTGTGAGAAAATTATAATAGCTGGCTACTTCCACTATATTAAAAAAATATATTTTTAGTTAGTTAGTTTGTTTCCTTTTTTTTCAAAAAATGAAAGCTATGTTATTATAATGATATAAATTGTACAAAAAAAAAAAAAAAAAAAAATTTCTTGCATGTTTTCACCACTCTTCCACACTAGTCTACCACTTTAATCCCCACCTACCCCAAACCCAATTAATTACATACACATGGAAAAGTTCATGATCTTAATAATTAAATTTTGTAAAATTTATCATTAATTTGAATTTTTTTTAAAAATATACCCTGATTTGTTATCCTCCTTTCTAATTTTCGTAGAAATATGCAACCATGATGAAGACAGTCAACATCTCCAGCTTCGCACCTCCCCCACACCCAGTTAATTTAAAAAACACACACACAAAAACAAACATGAAGTTTAGCTCTCACCAAAAATATATAAATAAAAAATAAATCATTATATTTAATTTCAATTTCATCATTATGTCTGGTCAAATTAGAAGTTAATATTTTTAGAATATTTGTCAGTCTCTTAAGATGTACATAAAAATAAAAAATTAGATAGAAGGATTAAATTAAAATTAGAGTATAGAACTAAATTATTCAATTTAAAATAATAAAAATCAAAATAAAGTTTGAATCAAATTATAAAAATGAAAAGTATAATTTACTTGAGAACATCATAAAGAATAAAAATTAAATGAACCAGCTTCTCTCATATAGAAACAAGCCGATTGAGATCGTGAGTCTTTTCATGAGTTTCATTGATAATTTAAATAATTTATTTTACAAATTGTATGTGTAAATCATCAATAAAAATATTGCTTAAAAAAATTAAATTAATGTAACAATTACCAGTTTGATCCAATAATTTTTTTAAAAATTTAAATTTGATGAAATTCTATGACTATAATTATTAAATTAATTTTTTTTAATGAATAATCTATACACATCAATATAGAAAATAAATAATTTATATTATCAAAACAGAATCTATAATAAATCCACGGACCCAACTGGATCGAATCCAAGTTCTCCAATGAGAGAGTAACCGAATCCAAAATACAAAAATAACAAAATAAATTAGGAAAGGTAATTTGAAAAAAAGTCAAATTATTTGTGCATGATGTCTTCTCAATTATTCTATGTTATAAAAAAATAAAAAGAAAAGCTTTCAGCATATGGAAATACTAAAAAAGTATGATTATGATGTTATTATTATCATATTATTGTCCCCAATTTGTGTCGTGTTCCAACCAGTAAAAGAACGCCAGCTCAGATTGATATAGGGAACATTGTCTTAATGATTGCCACATATAAACCTAACGAAAAGAAAATATGATATAAATGTCTCCCAATATGCCTGCAAAATAAACAACATAAAAATGCAAATAAATTTATTTTATTTTAATCAAAGTCGAGTTCTTCAGGGGTGTAATTTTGGCCCGACCCGGCCCATGTAAGGCCTTGCAGGCTCCAGTCAAAAATTGAACCGGGCCTGGCCGGCTCATGGGAGAGAAAACTAGGCCCAGGCCCAAGTTCAGGTCCATGGGTATTCGGGTTTTGGGCGGGCCAGTGGATCGGGCCCCTGGGCTTGGACTTTGGGCGGGCCTGGATGGGCCTAAACAATTTTTAAAATTTTTTTCATCAAAATTTTATTATTTTCTATTAAAAATAACACTGGGTCTCTGGTGGGCCGGATTTTTAGGCGGGTCTTGAGCGGGCCGATGGGCCGGGTCACAGGCCGGGCTTCAAAATGATGGCCCAGGCCCTAGACCAAGGCCTCGGACTGGACTTGGGCTCGGACCTAAACGGACCAAAACGGACCGGGCTCATCTCGGGCCGCCTGCGGGTTTCCAGCCACCCACGGGCCAAAATTACACCATTTTCTTCCCCAGCCATGTATCCATGTGCAACTCAACATATTCAGTAGCTAAAGAAACAAAGAGAAAGAAGGCAATTCTTGTTTGGGGACAACATAGTTAAAAATTCAAAAAAATTATTATAAATTTTCATATCACCCTCTTTATTTTTTTATATATTTTTTTGTGAAAGTTAAAAAATTATTAAAATAATTTGTTGGCGAGAATTTTGATAGATACGAATTAGGGGCGGAATAAGGATTTTATTAGTAGAGTCAAAAAAAGAATAATTTTTGTTTTTTCATTTTATATACAAACGAGCACATATATATGATATATAAATTACATATACACATAAAAAAATTCAAATACCAAAGAATGAATATATATTTTATATTGGAAGCCATTTTATATAAAAAATAATATATATTTTTAAAGTGCTATAATAAACAGTATCTTTAACAGAAGTAGGGGGCCATGACCTCCTATAATTTTTTTCTAGTTTCTTTCCTGACACAAATATGAATTTAATTATGACACGGCATCATAAATAAACAGATTTAGTATTGAATTTGTCATTATTTTTACGTCTCTAGGTACATAGCAAGATGTTATTTTCTTTCATTAATTCTTTAATAATTATTTCTAAACAAGAGAACCAATCATAAATATCCACGTAAACAGTAATGAAAAATGTTGATAAAAATTTGGTGACATATAACATTTCTCATCCATTTAATAGAGAATTAGTTTAAGAGCATCGATTTCACACAACGCTTTCTCTCCGTTCACATGCTATTTTTAGTTTAGATATTAACTTTCAAATAAAAATCACATGGCTTGGAAATCAATGAAAATCAAGATCCAAAGATATAGATCAACCATAAGTTTATTTTGAAAGTTAATTTCTTAATCGTACAAATTTTGTTCAGAAATTGATATCTGAACCAAAAAATGTGTAAATCGGTAGAAAGTGAGTGGTGTATGAAAATAGAAACTTTTCAAAAGTTTCTCGACATATTTAATGCACATGTAATTCTATCTAATTAAATATAAAGAAAAAAAATGTAAAATAGAGTTACCTCTCCGAAAGTATTGAAGAAGGAGGATTGTATTTCCGACTCCACCCATGCCATAAAAATTATTATGAAAAATCATCAATATCCAGGGCCAAGGGTTTTTTTGAAATGAGATTAATGATTTATTGTTCATAAGGTAAAAGCAGAAAGCAATTTTGGAAGAGGGCATTAGAGAGGTGGTTGATGATAAAAGCCAAACACAGATCAAAGTGTGGTATCTATGTATTAGATGTTCAAACACAGATCAAATATTTATATATTGATGATAGTTGCTTCCTCAAGTAACTACTTCTTGGTGCCGTAGGCTTTGTTATTTTATTTTCTGTTTTCTGTTTCAAAATAGAAATTCGTCGGTTATCACTGATATTCTTTTTAAATAATTTTTTTATCTTTTTAATAAACGAGTTATAACGGAAGCAATCATATTATACTTAGCACATTTTTTTAGATTTTTTTTATTAATATAATATTTATATGCTAGGCCTCATCACTCGTATATATCGTCAATATTGTACTAAAGATTAATTGACATGTCGTATGATAAGATAAGATAGTAAATAAGTAAATAGCCATTGTAGCATTGTTAGATAGTTTTCCATTCCATTCATTTCATACTATTGAGAAAAACTGTGAACCATTGAAATTTGACTAAAAAAGTCCAGAAACATAGAAAAATTGGTTACAGAATCAGATACGAACATTTCACATGGATTGAGTTAGAACATCTTCAATGACAAATGTTATAATAGCATTTGTCAAAGTTCTAATTTGAAAATGAACAACAATAAATTGCTAAATTATACCAATGGTGCTCCAGTGATCATATGTCATTTTGACAAATTTCAACCGACTTTTTCTTTAATTTTGTAAGTATTGTTTGGATATAGATTTTTTAATAAATTTTTTTATAACTTATTTTTTTTGTCTTTTATGACATTTAAAATTTTTTTTCTAAAAAAAATTATTTTATTTTATTTTATTTTGGTGTAAAATAAGAATAAAAAGAGCTATTGAGCTCATTTTGCATTCCAAGACACCATCCAAACCGGTGAATGGTATCATAATCCACTGCTGACATTCAATCTCTGGAATTTTCAGGGCTGAGCATCTCCATACTTCTTCATTTGGATAATCTCTCTCTTTCTATGTATTTTTTTTTTTTTTTTTTTAGGGTACAACAGAAAGATCAACAAACAGAGGCTAAGCCCTCTCTCTTGACATTCCTATCATGTCTAACACTAAGAGACTTTGAAGTTTAGCCGGCGGATCATTCATTACCAACATGTCTTGTGGTTGAGTAGCTCCCATTTTAGCCAAAGCATCCGCGTATAAGTTTCCTTCCTTCCAAACATGTTGCATAGTGCATTCACACCCTTTAAACAAAATTTGAATATCTTCTACAAGACTTTGAAAGGGGCAGTTGTCGCTGGGTTCTTCTTGCACCACCTGGGCTGCGTCGGACTTAATGAGCACTTTGTTCAATCCTTTCTACAAGATGACAGTGAGGCCCTTGTAGACAGCCCATAGTTCAGCTTCTAAGCTTGTTCCACTTTGCAAGTTGCCGTAGTAGCCACACACCCAAGCACCTCTTTCATCTCTAATCAACCCTCCGAATGCTCTAGCCCCTCCAATTTGCCTGCTGCCATCAGTATTTAGTTTTAGGCTACCTGCAAGTGGTAAACACCAACTGATTAGTCTAAAGGAAGGTTTAGGATTAGATATGGAATGGAGAAATGCCTGGTTAGTCTCTTTAGAGTAATCCAAGATAAATTTAACACTCTCTTGGATGGTGATAGATTTTTCCTCAAATATCTTAGAGTTTCTGTTTTTCCAAATTTTCCATAGAGTAATGACAAAAATAGTTTTGACAAGAGGTGTGTGCATTAAAATATTTTTTGTTTTGAGAATTAATCTTAAGCCATTCAAACCAAGATTTCCGCATCATATCTAGGTACCAGTGTTTGTTAAACATGGCTAACCACACTTCCTTAGCCTTATAACAACCCCTAAAGAGGTGAGAGATATCCTCAATCCCACAACAGCTAAGGCATTGAGGGTCATCAGTCAAACCTCTCTTGAGTCTCATTTGGTTTGTGGGAAGTTTCCCATGGAAGACAGTCTATAGGAAGCCTTTGAGCTTCTGAGGCAATTTGAGTTTCCAAAGCCAGGCCCAATCCTCCTCGTGGTCATGAGTCCCATAGAGGAGATTGTAGACAGAGGACAAAGTGAAAGACCCATCAGGTGAGCCTCTCCACTCAGGACTATCCCTCTCCAAAAAGGAGGGTGAGGGTTGTCCCAAAATCACAGGAGCAAAACAAGTTGGGAGATTTCTTTGGATGACATCTTCATCCCAGTTGCCATTAATTGTTAACAGGTCACAAACCTTGCTAAGGTTGGTAAATGCAGGGGAATTAGGTTAGTTAGTGGGAACCACAAGATCCTCAAAGAACTTGGCTCCACACCACCAATCTTTCCACACATCCACAAGCATACCATTACCAACCTTCCATTTCACACATTTCCTCAAGATATTTCTGGTAGCCATGATACCTCTCCATAAATGAGAGGCTTTCCTCCCTTTTTGCCAAGCATGAAGGGAGATGTTTTTTATGTATTTATCTTTCAAAGCATCACACCACATGCCTTCTTTATTGTTAAGTAGGTGCTAGCCCAACTTAGTCAACAAAGCCAAATTCTGAACCTTGGCCTTTTTAATGCCCAAGCTACCATGCCTTTTTCCTTTGCACACAACATCCCAGTTTACCAGATGAGTTCTTTTCCTTTCCTGGGTATCATTTCATAGGAAATTTCGATTCTACTTGTCAATGACATCACCCACCTGTTTGGGTAGTAACATGGTTTGCATAGTATAAGAAGGGATGATAGAGCTAATAGATTGAATGAGAGTGGCTCTGCTTGACATAGATAAGATATTGGCTTTTCACCCAGCCAATCTTTTTTGCATTTTCTCCAAAATTTCATTGAAATGTCTTCTACTCACTCTACCATGAATGAGTGGAACCCCCGGGTATTTCCCTAAGTTAGTAGTTAAGGGAATACCATATTTGGTACTTAACTCTCTTGCCTGCCTTCTCTCAATATTAGGGGAAACATACTGTTTTGATTTGTGGGAATTGAGTCTCAAGCCAGAGATGGCACAAAATTCCTCCATGACTTCCATGATTACATTACAAGTATTCATAGAGGCTTGGCCAAAAAGCATGAGGTCATCTGCAAAGAACAAATGAGTAATGCTAGGCCCACCTCTGGTAAGCTGAATCCCTTTCTAACTCTTGCTGTCAGCTTTAAGACTTATCATATTAGAAAGTCTCTCCATGCATAAAATGAATAGGTATGGGAATAGGGGGTCATCCTATCTCAGACCTCTCTTGGGTTTAAATTCCTCAAGAGGCTCCCATTCCAAATAATAGCAGGTGGAGACTCTTTCTTTTGCACACTTGCCAAATTATAGTTTTGACAACTATTGGCAACTCCATTAGAGATGCTCTTATACCTTTTTAAGAAGTATGTGCTTAATATAATTAGTTTTTGTACAAATAAAAATAATTTTAAAAATTTTAAAAATAATTTTATAATCAAAATAATATAACAGTAACATTGCAATAATGGGTTTTGTGTTTTTAAATGAAGAAATCACAATAAACCATACCACCCTGCCGTAATAATGGGTTTCTATTCTAATAGAAGTAAAAGGTAATTAGCTTGCTTGTTTTCATTTTTCAGAAAACACTTTTCAGAAAATTTTACTTTTTTATTTTTCGTTTTTTTTTTTTTGTTTTTACTGAATTTTTTTAATATTTTAAGGAATTTTTTTACTTTTTAGACACACCTAACATAAATACACCTAAAAGTAAAAAAAATTGTAAAAAAAATCTTTTAAAAATTCACTAAATACCAAAAATATAAAAAAAAAAAAACCAACAAGAATTCAGTACATTTTTTGTATTTTTATGTATTTATTAATTTTTTAAAATATTTTTTCACAATTTTTTTACTTTTTAGATACATCTAACTAAGGTGCATCTAAAAAAGTAAAAAAAAATGTTTAAAATTTAAAAAATATTCACTAAAAACAAAAGAATACGAAAACTAAAAAATTCAGTTTTCAAAAAACTTAATCCAAAAAACTCAAACCAAACACACTGAATACTTTTGGCAATACCCAACTAATAAATTTATTACTAAAATAATGATCTTAATAATGAGTTTGTTATTTTTAAATACTAAGAGACTTGTTTTGTAAAGTTAGTTAAAAGTTATTTTTTAAATTTTTTTTTTGAAAAAGTGTGTAAAAAAATAGAGAGATGGTGCAACTTAAAAAGTTAAAAAATTAAAAAAGTTGCTTTTAATCTCTTTACCAAAAGAGGCCACAATTGTTTTGAAAAGTTGATTTTTTTTTTTTTAAATGTGTGAAAAAAATAAAAAAATGATATAATTCAAAATAGATTAAAAACTAAAAAATAATTTTTAACCATCGTTTCAAAATAGTCTAATATGTAACTTGGAGAGCACTACAAAGGTTAATGCATTCTGTTTGAATATGTATTACATCGACTTTGACTTCTACAGATTTATTTTGGTAAATTATAAATATATTTTTGAGATTTATTTAAAATATAATTAGACTTATATAATTTTGAAAATAAAATTCTGTTCTTTTAAAATTTTAACTCCATAACAAATGATTCCTTTTATTAATAAATTATCAATTTAATTAATAATTTTTAATAATGTCAAAAATTTATTTCAATTAATAATTCAAGTAGTTTTATCATTATATAGAAAAATAGTTAGGAATTTTAATTTTTTTAATTAATTCTATTAAATAAAAAATTTTAACAATAAAATATTTATAATTTTTTAAATCATAGAAAATAATTTATATTTTAAATAAATTTTAATAGGTGTATTTTTAATTTTTTCATTTATTTTCTGGGAAAATCGGTCTAGGGTCCCTCTTCCACTTTTCGTAATGGAAGAGATCCACAAACTTATTTTTTGATGTCTAAAGTCCCTAAACATATATCTGAGAAAATTGACTTTATCTCTCCTCTCTCTCTCTTCTCTGCTCACACATCAATGGCTTCTACAGTTCTCTTTCACACTCTTTCCTCTCCTTTCAGCTCTCACCGAACCCACACGAACTTCTCTCTTTCTTTGCGTCGATCGATTTCTATCTCCTTCTCTCCAACCTCTTCTTCCATCTCCAGATCCCTCATTCTCCCGACCCAATCGAATCCCTCCATCTAGCGGCTACCGCCTCAACCCCGACTGTGTCATCAAGCGCCTCACCTACTAGCAGACTCACGGCAACGCCCCTCCCTACATCATCTACCTCGACCACCACCACCGCGAGATTGTTCTCGCCATCCGTGGCCTCAATTTGATCAAAGAGAGCGACTACAAGCTTCCTTCTTCCTTCTTGACAACGGCTTGGGTATGCAGATGTTCGACGGAGGGTTCGTCCACCATGGCCTTTTGAAATCTGCAATTTGGTTGCTCAACAAGGAATCGGGAGACTCTGAAGGCCTTGGCCTGATTACCAAAAACCCAGAATTCCAATTTCGCACAAATTTTGTTTCGGATCTCCTCTCTCTCTATATATATATATACTCACTCACATATGTCTTTCTCTTCTCTCTTCAAGTTTTCATCCTTGTTAATCACAGGTGCTTGGACAATTCTTGTTACTTTGTCCTGCAATGTCCATATATATATATATATATTTTATACATTTTGTTTGTTTATATGTGTGCCTATGTATCTTCATTTTCAGCACAACTCGTTTTCTGAAATGGGTTTTAAACCTTTTTTTTTTTTTTTCATTTTTGTAATATTTGTTTTCTTGTCTTGTTCTTTGATGATGATTATGTGCAGTATATATATATATGTGAAAGAGAGGGTGGTGAAGCAGAGGAAAGTTGAAGGTTGGAGTGGTGAGCGTATCCCAGAGAAATTCTCTGGGTTTGAACTAAAATTTTTCTGGATTGATCCAGAGAAATTCGAAATTTATATATATATATACTCACTCACATATGTCTTTCTCTCTCTTCTTCAAGTTTTCATCCTTGTTAATCACAGGTGCTTGGACAATTCTTGTTACTTTGTCCTGCAATGTCCATATATATATATATATATTTTATACATTTTGTTTGTTTATATGTGTGCCTGTGTATCTTTATTTTCAGCACAACTCGTTTCTGAAATGGGTTTTAAACCTTTTTTTTTTTTTTCATTTTTGTATATATTTGTTTTCTTGTCTTGTTCTTTGATGATGATTATGTGCAGTATATATATATATGTGAAAGAGAGGGTGGTGAAGCAGAGGAAAGTTGAAGGTTGGAGTGGTGAGCGGTATCCCCAGAGAAATTCTCTGGGTTTGAACTAAAATTTTTCTGGATTGATCCAGAGAAATTTCGAAATTATATATATATTACTCACTCACATATGTCTTTCTCTCTCTTCTTCAAGTTTTCATCCTTGTTAATCACAGGTGCTTGGACAATTCTTGTTACTTTGTCCTGCAATGTCCATATATATATATATTTTATACATTTTGTTTGTTTATATGTGTGGCCTGTGTATCTTTATTTTCAGCACAACTCGTTTTCTGAAATGGGTTTTAAACTTTTTTTTTTTTTCATTTTTGTATATATTTGTTTTCTTGTCTTGTTCTTTGATGATGATTATGTGCAGTATATATATATATGTGAAAAGAGAGGGTGGTGAAGCAGAGGAAAGTTGAAGGTTGGAGTGGTGAGCGGTATCCCCAGAGAAATTCTCTGGGTTTTGAACTAAAATTTTTCTGGATTGATCCAGAGAAATTTCGAAATTTATATATATATATACTCACTCACATATGTCTTTCTCTCCTCTTCTTCAAGTTTTCATCCTTGTTAATCACAGGTGCTTGGACAATTCTTGTTACTTTGTCCTGCAATGTCCATATATATATATATATTTTATACATTTTGTTTTGTTTATATGTGTGCCTGTGTATCTTCATTTTCAGCACAACTCGTTTTCTGAAATGGGTTTTAAACTTTTTTTTTTTTCATTTTTGTATATATTTGTTTTCTTGTCTTGTTCTTTGATGATGATTATGTGTAGTATATATATATATATGTGAAAGAGAGGGGTGGTTGAAGCAGAGGAAAGTTGAAGGTTGGAGTGGTGAGTGGTATCCCCAGAGAAATTCTCTGGGTTTGAACTAAAATTTTTCTGGATTGATCCAGAGAAATTTCGAAATTTCTCTGGAGAGATAATGTTGATATAGCTAGTTATCATGCATGTTCATGAAACTTTCAAATCCTTTTGTAAATTTGTAGTTCTTATGTTGATTGATATGCTATACCTACTATTCCTCCTCTGTTATAAATCCTTGAATTTTATAAAATTGTTTTTGGAATCTTGCTGAGTTTTTCAAATCTTGCTCAGTATTTCATATATTAATGCCTTACTATTTTGTTGAAACATTTTGTCAAACCTCTCCATTCAAATTCAAATGTAGGAGTTGAAGATCTCTGATTTTGAGTGAATTTCTCTAGGCTGGTGAGGAAAATTCTCTGGCTTTCAAAAAAATTTCTGAGTTAAAGTTGAGGTCCAGAGAAATTCTTCATTGGTCTAGAGAAATTCTCAACTCAAAGAAATTTCAAAAGAGAAATTCTCTGGGTTGAATTTTCTCCATCAACCACTCATCCAGTCAGTCAATGCATCAAAGAAATTCTAAGAAGGATTGGGCTAGAAAAATTCCGAGAAGAATCGGACCAGAGAAATTCAAATTTCTCTGGACTCAGCCATTGCATTAGAGAAATGTTAGAAATTCTAGGAAGAATTGGGCCAGAGAAATTCTGAGAATAATACACTATCATAGTCTCTGCTATTTCTTCTCTGTACCTTTTGGTTCAACTATTGAGATGTAAAAGCCTTGGATGTAAGTAAAATGAGAGAAATTAGGAGAAATGAGAAGAAAAGTAGAGAAACTCATCCAGAGAAATTTGGTCCAGAGAAATTTCTCTGGGCCAGAATTTCTCTAACCAATTTTTTATGGACTGAAATTTCCTCTGGACCAAATTTCTCTGGGCCAGAATTTCTCTGGACCAATTTTCTCTGGACTGAAATTTCTCTGGACTGAAATTTCTCTAGATCAAGGTTTGAGGGACCTTAGACATTATGATAATATTGTTAATGGACCTTAGACATTATGAAAATATTTGGTGTCCCTTTATGCTCTAAAATCATAATACCAAGGACCTGAAAAAAATACCCTTATTTTCTATACTATAGTGAGAGATACAATTTTGTATTGGTAACATCATTTTATATATTTTTAATAATGAATTAATTCATATATAATAATTGGCCTCTTACGTTACGTTACAGACCCGTTGGCCTTCCTGTTGGCCGTGACACGTGTCCAGATGTTTTTTTTTTTTCCCCTGGGTTTTGGGGACAGAGAAAAACAATACCAGTGTGCTGCCGCTTACTACTTCCGCCCACCGTTTTGTATGTTTTTTTTATTTGAAAACTGCTTTTGGGAAAGCTAGTTTACAACAAATTTTAGTTTTTTTTTTTTTTTTTTTTGATCACCTTACAACAAATTTTAAATGTGAGTTTTTTTTTTTTTTTTAAAGTTACCAAACTGCCCTTTAAAGCAGGATAGTTTCATATTTGTCTTATTAAGACATTTAGACGGTTTAAATCTATTCAAATTATAAAACAACGGTTGAGATATATTTTTCAAAAAATATCTTACATGTACATTTTTTATTTTCCCGCTTCTCTTTCTTAGTTTTTCTTTTTTTCACCCATCCTTCCATGATCCGATGATGCCACCTTTCTCTCTATTTTCTTTTTATTTTTTCCCATTTTTATTTCTCTCTCTATTTGTTTATTTTTTTTATTTTCTCCTTTTTGTTCACTTATTTTTATTCATATTATAGGGAAATGCCTACGATACCAGAATTAGGAGTCAGATTTTACTGTGTGTAGTAGAGATTAAATTAATGAATTTTATAGTCCACAAATTAAATGAATTAGAACAATTAATTATTATTTTTAAATATATTGAATACATGGTAAATTTCATAAATTTAGACATTATATGAATCTTCAACATCTATATAATAAAACATGATGGTTTTTGAATTTGTCTTACACATATTTTTGTCCTATTAGGACATTTGGACGGCTCAGATCTATTCAAATTATGAAACAACAGTTGAGATATATTTTTCAAAAAATATCCTACATGTATATTTTCTATTTTCTCGCTTCTCTCTCTTACTTTTTTCTCTTCTCACCCATCCTTCTATGATCTCATGATCCTACCTTCATCTCTTTTTAATTTTTAATTTTTTAATTTTTTAATTTTTTTAATTTTCTCCCATTCTTATTTTTCTCTCTATTTGTTTTTTTTTTATTTTCTTCTTTTTGTTCATTTATTTTTATTCATATTATATGGAAAAGTCTGTGATCCCAAAATTAGGAGCTAGATTTTACTATGTGTAGTGGAGATTAAATTAATGAATTTTATAATTCACAAATTAAATGAATTTGAACAATTAATTATTATTTTTAAATACATTGAATACCTGATAGATTTCACAAATTTAGACCTCATATGAATCTTTAATATCTATATAATAAAACATGATGATTTTTGAATTTGTCTTACACACATTTGTCCTACTAAGACATTTGGACAGTTCAGATCTATTCAAATTATAAAATAACGGCTGAGATATATTTTTCAAAAAATATCCTTCATGTACATTTTCTATTTTCCCGCTTCTCTCTCTTACTTTTTATTTTCACACCCGTCCTTCTATGATCACACCTTCCTCTCTCTTTATTTTTTTATTTTCTCCAATTTTTATTTTTCTCTCTATTTTTTTTTAAATTTTTTTTTCTCTTTTTTGTTCACTTATTTTTATTCATATTATATGGAAAAATCTGTGATTCCAAAATTAGAAGCCAGATTTTACTATGTGTAGTGGAGATTAAATTAATTAATTTTATAGTTTACAAATTAAATGAATTTGAAAAATTAATTATTATTTTTAAATACATTGAATACCTGATAGATGTCATAAATTTAGATCTCATATGAATCTTTAACATCTATATAATAAAACAGGATGGTTTTTGAATTTGTCCTATACACATTTGTCCTGCTAAGACATTTGGACGAGTTAGATCTATTCAAATTATAAAATAACGGTTGAGATATATTTTTCAAAAAATATCCTATATATACATTTTCTATTTTCCCGCTTCTCTCTCTTACTTTTTCATTTTTTCACCTACCCTTCCATGATCCGATGATACCGCCTTCCTCTCTATTTTCTTTTTATTTTTTCCCATTTTTATTTCACTCTCTATTTGTTTATTTTTTTTATTTTCTCCTTTTGGTTCACTTATTTTTATTCATATTATATGGAAAAGTCTGTGATCCCAAAATTAGAAGCTAGATTTTACTATGTGTAGTGGAGATTAAATTAATGAATTTTATAGTTCACAAATTAAATGAATTTGAACAATTAATTATTATTTTTAAATACATTGAATACCTGATAGATTTCATAAATTTAGACATCATATGAATCTTCAACATTTATATAATAAAACAGGATGGCTTTTGAATTTGTCCTACACATATTTGTCCTGCTAGGACATTTGGACGGGTTAGATCTATTCAAATTATGCAACAACGGCTGAGATATATTTTTCAAAAAATATCCTACATGTACATTTTCTATTTTCCCGCTTCTCTCTCTTACTTTTTCCTTTTCTCACCCATCTTTCCATGATCCGATGATGCCACATTCCTCTCTATTTTTTTTTCCCATTTTTATTTCTCTCTCTATTTGTTTATTTTTTTTATTTTCTCCTTTTTGTTCACTTATTTTTATTCATATTATAGGGAAAAGTCTACAATCTCATAATTAGAAGCCAGATTTTACTGTGTGTAGTGGAGATTAAATTAATGAATTTTATAGTCCATAAATTAAATAAATTAGAACAATTAATTATTATTTTTAAATATATTGAATACCTGATAAACTTTATAAATTTAGGCATTCTATGAATTTTCAACATATTTTAATAAAGCAAGATGGTTTTTGAATTTTCAACATATTTTTGTCCTATTAGGGCATTTGGATGACTAAGATTTGTTCAAATTATAAAATAATGGCTGAGATATATTTCTCCAAAAAATATCCTATATATACATTTTCTACTTTCCTGCTTCTTTCTCTCTTACTTTTTCATGTTCTCACCCATCCTTCCATGATCCCACATTGCTCTCTCTTTTCTTTTTATTTTTTTTATTTTCTCCCATTTTTATTTTTCTTTGTATGTGTTTATTTTTTTATTTTCTCTTTTTTCTTCAATATATTTTACACATATTTCCATACAATGTATGTATGCACATAATACACTAGGACGCCCGTAATACACTAGGACATTATAGACATACATACAATTTTCATATAATTATATAAGCAAAAGCAATATTGTATGTATGTCCGAAGAAATTGTATATATGCTAGGCACATCTATCTATCTAGCTATATATTATATAAGCAAAAGCGAGTTTTCGTGATAAGTTTTGTGGGAACTTTAAAATTTTATAATAAATTTATGATTTTATCAAATTAAAAAATAAATTTAAATAGGGTTGAGATTACAATTATATTCTAATCCTGACATTATTTATACCGTGCCTTCAGGCACGAGCATACACTAGTATATATATATATATATATTTTAGATTTGATTCATATAATACAAATCATTACAATAAAACTCAATAAATTACAATAATAATAGCGAAGATTAAATATAATATAAAATCTTTACAAAAAAAACTCTTAAAATGAGAGAAAAAGTCTTAATTAATAGATGAGGAATAAGACCTACATAAAAGTAGGGAGATTCGCATTACTAAGCTCCTAATTAGATGCAAAAGTTGTGGCCAAATTGGGCTAACAACCTTTTAAGCACCCTCTCATGGGGGGTTGATATTGAAATTGGAAAATTAATTTTTTTAATTTATTTTTATCAGGCAAAATTATTTTGAAAGATGCAAATCATTTTTGCATAACCACAAGGATCAAAGAACGAGTGATTCACTAAGTAATGCTTGATCATTAGACCAGTTAGATGCTGGCATAAGGCCCCATTTTTTATATATGTATAATTTTAATACACTGTTTATATAAAAAATATAGAAGAAGCAAAAAATAACCACACTTCTGACATTAAAGGAAGGAGTGATTCACAAATTCATGTAAGCAATTGAAGAAAACACAGAGTACAGATGATGGGCCTCCATCTTGGACCCACCCAATAACTTACTCCTAATAACAGAAGCCCATTAAAATTGAATGAGACATAAGAGAGCTAGAAGTTTGAGGCCTTAAATAATAAGTCAGAATAGATGGGCCTTCCCTTTAAATGGGACTAGTGGGGTGTGCCCTAGGTATGTTGTCAAATATGAAAAATACAAGTTTTAATTTAGGTAATTTATAAATAAGTTCTCTAAAATTTACTTAAAATAAACTAACTAGGCTTAATCTAATTGTCCACTATGACTTTCCTAAAAATTTAGTCCTTATCTTATGGCTCATTCAATCTAATGGGCTTTCAATTATAAGGAGAAAGTTATTGGGTGGGCCAAGATGGAGGCCCATCATCTGTACTTTTTGTTGTTTTCTTCAATTGCTTACATGAATTTGTGAATCACTCCTTCCTTCAATGTGAGAAGTGTGGTTATTTTTTGCTTATATTTTTATATAAACAATATATTAAAATTATATATATAAAAAAAAATGTGACGTTCAGCCAGAATCTAACTTGCCTACCGATCAAGCACTACGGTGGGAGACATTTAATTTTTTCGTTCTTTGAAATGATTTGCATCTTTTAAATAATTTTGCCTCATAAATTTTTTTTTTAAATTTCCAATTTCAATTTCAATCCCTTCCTCAACATAAAGTCACATTTTTTTTTTGGAATTATTTTCTTTCAGAATTTCTTTTTTTCAAATTTGTCATTTTTTAAAACTTTTATAGTCCATCTGCTCAATCTGAGACATGTTAGCTATTTAATTGTAAGCTCACACCATGACCGAAAACCCCTAAATATGATTGGTGCATAAAAGGTTCTATAATATTAAACATACAATCATTCCCTGATACAAATTGAGAACCCCCTCTCCATATATATATATTTTTTAGATTAAGAGATACAAATCTCCATATTCTAAATCTAAAAATACTACAACATACATCATTGAGCCATGTTAGCTATTTAATTGTAAGCTCACACCGTGACCAAAAACCCCTAAATATGATTGATACATGATGGTTATGTTTGATTTACAAGACTAATAGTGAATGTATTAATAATCCCATCAAATTAGTGTGGTATTCACTATTTGTAACGCCCCGAAAATTTTAACATCACACAATTACATTAACCAACATTCATTATAAGAGAGGGTATGATTCTTCAACCTTTACATCATTGATCATTAAGGTTTGTACAAAAATAGTTTCACATACGAATTATACATTCAATGACATCAAATACATGAATCTATAGTATGTAGAACATCAAATCCAAAAATAAATAAAATACCCTCAAGGGCTTATACATTCCAAGGCTTAAACCCGGTTACACAAAAATGGTCTCTCGGACCCAAACAGTTATAGCCCTTGGCTAACAAAAATATACCATAACAAAAATAAGAGCCCTATGCTCCCAACACATACGTCCACGCCCCTAACTTAGCGGGATCACCACGTCCTTTCCTACACCAAAATCCCATAAAGTGAGCATAAAACTCAGTAGAAAATTCTTAACAAAGTATATACATTTTATACAAGTCCAAAGGAATGAAATGCATGCGCCATGTTATGCTCTTTTGAAAGAAATTCACATTTCCTCATCTTTTGAAAACAGTCATGCTCAATGATATCTTGACATTTCCAACAAATTCAAAATTTATCAATTTAACTCAACGGGCGGTAAATACAACTAAGGTAATCACTAGGTTGGTGTCTGCAAGTAGGCATAACTAGCACTAACAAAACCGCACTTTACCGGTTGCTAACTGGAAGGGAAGTGGTACCTCCTCCGTGCGTGTTTTCAGTCTTTTAACCTTGGACAATCAGACCAACTTAATCAACCTCATTTACATCCCCTATCCGGACTTACCAACGTATTTATCCCAAAACAAATCCACGAGAAGTTTATTTATAAACCTTCTTTTCTCAATGCAAAAGTTTCCAACTCAATTCAAATTGTGTAATAGCTAATTGAATGGACATGCAATGCAACAATTATCAATACTAATAATTCCAAAATAATTAAATTTCTATTTCTCCTTTCAATACTATCTCACAAGATAACCACATTTTTCATTTAAATCCATCAATAAATACCACATTTCCATATTTCATGCAATCCCAACAGCTTAGTCATTTCAAGACTATAGCACCATTTAAACAATAATTTCTAGATATCAATAATTCTCATATTTCATGAAACTCATCATTTGTAACTATAATTAAGAATTTTCCCATCCTTTACTCATTTTGGAACACAAAATAATGCATTAATGATGCCAACCATGTGTTCTCAACACCCTTTTTAAAACCCCAAACTTTCTAGGTTTTTCTCCCCACAACAACACACACACCCAAACATTTGAGAGAAAACTCTCTAAATAACAACTTTAAGAGATTATTTAAAGAAGGCAAGGGGTAAACCCACTTTTAAAATCACCGATATTCTTGAGCCAACAATCAAATTTCAAAACTATCAAAGGAAGATTTCGAAAATCATCTAGATCTTACAAATATATATATATATAAAACTCAAAGAAAATCCCTACCTCAAGTTCTTGGAGGGAAAAGAGATGAAAGCCCCAAAATTAACGATGATGAAACCCGATCTTCACTGCACACAACGAAGCCCTCGGAGAGTTTTCCAACTTTAATCAAGGAACTAGGGTCAAAATGTTTATGGATTTGGAGAAATCAAAGATCTAGTGAGGTTTGATGTAGGGAAAGTAGATAGAAGGAGGAGAAAAGAGTTTTTAGAGAGAGAGAGAGAGGTGTATAAAATGATATATACTCAGCTCAAGAAAAGAAGAAAGTAGATTTTTCAAATTCAGTGGAGTCCTGCACGTGTAGCACCCATACCCGCACGTACGGAACGTCCCTCCCACATGTGCGTCACTCACCCCCGCGCGTGCGGCGCCCTTACCCCGCACCTCCAGCCGCACCTGCCTTTATTATAGTAGCCAACCTTGGACTTCCCTTGTTTTCCACACGTGCGGCCCCTCTCCTGCACGTGAGACTTTGTCCTCCAGGCCCAGGAACATTTCCAGCTTAACACCGGACACTCCAGATCCAACCTCGCACCTTCGAAACATGAGAAATTTGACACAGAAATAAATAGAAACAAGGATTTTGAAATAAGTTTCCAAAAACAACAACCCAATGGTTAAAAAAAACCTCGCACTAGAACCCGATACTATAATGGGAGTAAACTCAACAAAATTCGAAAGAGACAAGACGAATAATGAACCTGGTCATCACACTATCCAATTGGATTAGTAGGATAAATTATTCCCTTGTCCATTGTTTGATTTGTATTGGATAAGAAAACATATGAGGTAAAAGAGTCTTTTTATTTTATTTCTAACTCAGGATATATAATCCCATCCCTACTCCATTAGTAATAATCCTACAAATTTGTTGGATTAATTATCCATTAGATTAATAATCCTGAAATAAAATTTCAAAACAAATACAGGATTATTGGGCTTACGTATTAATAATTCCAATCCCATACTCTAATCTTGTTAATCAAACATGCCCAAAAGGTTCAATAATATTAAACATACAATCATTCGCAGATACAAATTGAGAACCTCATCTCTCCATTTTTTTTAGATTAAGAGATACAAATCTCCATATTCTCAATTAAAAATGCTGCAACATACATCATTGAGCCATGTTAGCTATTTAATTGTGAGCTTACACCGTGACCGAAAACCCCTAAATAGGATTGATACATAAAATGTTTAATAATATTAAACATACAATCATTCTCAAATACAAATTGAGAACCCCCTCTCTCCATTTTTTTTTAGATTAAGAGATACAAATCTCCATATTCTCAATCTAAAAATGCTGCAACATACATCATTGAGCCATGTAAACTATTTAATTGTAAGCTTACACCGTGACCGAAAACCCTAAATATGATTGATACATAAAATGTTCAATAATATAAACATACAATCATTCTCAGATACAAATTGAGAATCTCATCTCTCCATTTTTTTTTAGATTAAGAGATACAAATCCCTATATTCTCAATCTAAAAATGCTGCAACATACATCATTGAGCCATGTTCGCTATTTAATTGTAAGCTCAGACTATGACCGAAAACCCTAAATATGATTGATACATAAAAGGTTCAATAATATTAAACATACAATCATTCCCAGATACAAATTGAGAACCCCTCTCTCCATTTCTTTTAGATTAAGAGATACAACTCTCCATATTCTCAATCTAAAAATGCTGCAACATACATCATTGAGCCAGGTTAGCTATTTAATTGTAAGCTCACACCGTGATCGAAAATCCCTATTCAGGTAATGGGATATCAGCCAAATCCTCTCTATGCGGAACTTGGTCTGGCACGGGCATAGCCTCAAAGTTGGCATGCCCATCCTCTATACTTGTCTGGGCATTAGGTTCAAGTTTTGGTGACTCGTTAAACATTATGACAGTGTCTTTACGAACCATCAAGTATATAACTGCGATGATATAGATAACCATGAGCGGAAACACTAGTATTCCAATGAACACATTTGCAACTTTGGGTAAATTGTTGTGAATGATCCATCCGATGAAGCCTGTGCTCAAGTAATAGATGTTTATGCCAATGATTCCTAGACCTAAAATCCATGACACGATAATAATCTGCATTCATAAATCAATGGATTACATTAAAGACGACAACAGAAAATAAACGAAAAAATTTAATTCAGTGTATATTTACAAAAATAATTACAGATCGGTGATAAATTTTATAAATATTAATAATTAAATTTTTAAATTTTTTCATCAATTTGTAATAATTTTTAAAAATAACATAATTTTTCTAAAATAAAATATTTCATAAACTATAATAATTGAGCCGGCAAAGAAATGAATGTGTGTTCTTATTATCTTCTTTGGATAAATTAAGAAAGAAAAGAGAGTTTTTTTTTATACCCTTCTTGTTTGTTTGTTTGTTTGTTTTATAATCTTGTTTTACCAAATAATGTTATTTAAACTCTAACTAACTAATAACTACTTATAATTCTCATAAAAAAAAAAAATAAAAAAAAAAGCAAGAAATAAAAATAATATAACAACTCACATATATTGAGTTCTTGTGAGGTCCCATCTTGGTGGTACTACTACTGAATTTAAGGAGTGGGATGAGAGCAAATGGAAGTTCAAAAGATAGTACCATCTGCAAAATCAATTAACACAAAAAAAAATTATTTACTTATTTTAGTTGAATTATTGGTTAAATATAAATTTGACAAAAGTGTTAAACGGATGGCGAACTGATGCGATGATGATGAGTCGACCAGCTCCAGAAGATCCACTGACAATTGAGACAATGAGACTAGGTGTGATGGCAATGGTCCTCGTCATTAGGTTCCTCAACCATTTTCTCATCTTAAGATCCAAAAAGCCCTAAAAATTGCACCACTTAGCTCAAATTAAATTCAATTGCATGAAAATTAAAGTAAAAAATCTATCGTAATAATTTGTTCGCCACCTGCATGATAAATTGTCCAGCATAAGTGCCTGTAATTGTGGAACTTTGCCCTGAGGCTAATAATGCAACGGCATAAATGATGGAGCTTGATTTTCCGAGCATATTCTGCAAAATGAAATGTTTTAGATGAATTTTGTGCTTAATAACATAATCAGTTTTTTTCTTCTTCTTTTTTTATTTTATTATATATATATGTTGTAAAATATAATTATATTTTTAAGAGGTAATTAAATAGTGATTTAGACCTTGAGAAGAAAAGGAGCAGAGTTGAGATTAAGATCACTGCATCGATTTAAGTTGTCATTTGAGATGTTCTTTGCCGAACAAACAGTTGCTGATACCGAGACTATAGAAAACATTGATTAAGAATGCTACAAGCAAAGCAAAACTACTCTCTATCAAGAAGAATCGACATGCATCCTGAAAAACAAAAGAGATTAAAGATAAGAATATTAGTCATAGATACATTAAACAATTACGCTTGAGAACTTTGTATTAGGAAAATGGTATTTTATTCATGTACTTGAATCCTAATAGGTAATTGGGATTTAGACACATTGATTTGAGAATAAATATAAATTGAAATTACTTATTTTGCATAGATTGATGTAGACTTATCGATTGTTTTTATTTTATTTTATGTGATTGCATAAATTAATAATAATCTAACATCCATAACTTCTTTTCTGTTTTTACTTTTTTCTGTGTGTTTATCATGTTGCAACTGAGTAAATTCTCTCATAAACTGTTTTCAATTTGATTGCACACACACACTCATATATTTATTCACATATGCACACACAAAAATATATGTTAAATATGGTCAATATATATTGTTGGCTTACGTTTTATGCCTCGGACAGAATTTGGTATCTTTCTAGAGAGTACGAGAGCTGAGTGGAGAAAAAGGTTATGCCTGTTAAAAAATTATAAGAGAAATGACAAACGTAGTGTGAATCCAAAAGATTAAAGACGAAGATAGAAGAAGAAGAAAACATTGGTTAGTCAAACATTGAAGGGAATTTAATATTAGATCAAGAAATGTGTTATATAAAAAGATGAGATCGAATATGAGCATACGGCATAACTAAGGCCCCAAGTAAAGCGATGGCATCCCCAGTGGCACCATTGCCCTTGAGCTTAGGATAAACATTCCCTTAAGCAGATCTTTTGCTGGAGGGTTTTACATAACTCATTTCTCCGAAGAAACATGTTGCCATAATGAAGACCAACACCGCTATCAACATCTCCAGCTTCCTCACCTACACATCATTAAAGTTAGAATTTTTTTTTTTTTTTTTTTTTGATTCATCATATTTGCAAATTTTGAGTAGTTGAGTATCTTGTTTATGCATGTTTTGTAGTTTTACATACATTTTCTTGCTCTTTACTGGGAATCAAACAGGGTTTGCTACATGGAATGCTGCATCAAAAAATTGTAACAATTGCACTACCATTTCATATTTTCATTATCAAAGTTAAATATTAATTGGATTTTTCAAATATTATATGGAATTTTTTGGGGTCACTATCAACAGGCTAAACTTAATTGAGTTTTAAAAAGCAAAAATTAAGATTTTAATAATAGAAAATTGCAATTGCAATTGCAGTTGCAATAGACAATCCGCTTTTTACCTAACATAAGAGCAAAAACATGTATGAAAAAGACAATAGCGATCAAAGAATCTATCAGAACATTTGTAAGATATCTCATAGCGACAACATAGATAACAAATAGATTACTGAAATTTATACTACAAAGAAAACATATGCAAAATATGGGAAATTCTACCATGTACACCTTTGGTTACGATCCACTTGTGTCTTTAGTTATGATCCAAAAGTTGTTTACCTCCAATGATGTTTGGTTACAACTCAATTCTTTTATTATTATTATTATTATTATTATTATTATTATTATTATTATTTATATATGTGTGTATATATATATGAATCCCACAATATTAAGTTATGCCATTTGTGATAATCAAACTCACGATTGACATAATTTTTATATAGTACCCATTAGGGGTGGACACGGGTCGGTTGCGGCCACGGAACCTCCAATCTGCCATCAGTCCGCCAGATTGGCGGATTGAAAAAAATCAATCCACATCTGTCTGCCAATCCGGCGGATGTGGAATTGAGCGGACTGGCGGTTTCACGGATGGATGCGAATCAGTTTTGGCGGTTTTAAAATTTTATAAATTTTCAACATAATTTAACTTGTGCCCTACCTCAAAAAAAAAAAAAAAGAAGAAAGTATTACAGTCAATGACTTAAAAAAAATATTACAATCACCCTCATCCAAAGTAAAAAAGTTTGAAACTTTAGAATATCACAATCATTGCATGCCTCATCCACATACTACAATCATAGCATGCATCATCCACATAAAGTATTACAATCTGTAATTCTTAAAATATAAAAACAATTCAAACTACCAAAACCATGAACAGAGCAGTAGTAGAGATTGTATGTTTCTGTATTGTTACATCTATATTTGTTTTTGAAAACAAAACCAACCAGCATATATCATATTTTCTATTTATTATTTTTAGAGATAGATTTAAAAACCAAAAAATATAGATAAATAATACATTTATTTTTTTCAATTCGAAAAAGATATTCAAGTTGAATTTTTTTTTTTCAACAGAATATTTAAATTCTTTTTTGATTGAAAACACAAATAAAATATTTAAAATAAACTGAAAACACAAAGTCTTATAAATTACTAGGAGTGCTCGCGGTTTGGCGGTTCGGTTGCGGCCAAAGGAATCTCAAATCCGCCATCCGTCCACCAGATTGGCGAATTGGAGAAAATCAATCCGCAACCGTCCGCTCGTCATCACGTATCCGTCCAAAATGTGGCGGATTGGTTCGGTTCGGTCAATTTTGGCAGATCGATATATCCGCTGCTCACCCCCTAGTATCCATAGCATTACCCACAATATGTATATGGTTATATAGCTGGACTACGTGTACGAGGTTTATGGCATGCATCGACAAAATGAGAACATTAAAAAGGAAAATTTGAGAGAGGAAAAAAAGAAGAAGGAAGAATCACTATAAGAAATTACATTTTTGCCAATTAAATAAATTTTAGTCACGAAAATATCATATTTGCTGACTGAAAAAAAATTTGGTAGCCAAAAGTTTATACTTCTGCTGATTAATGTGATTTAGTCACAGATATGTTATTTTCCGTGATTAATTTGAAATATTAGTCGGAAAAAATAGAGGCGGGAAGGTGAAAAATTGGACGGGAGACATTAAACTTTTGGCAACTAATGAAAGTTAGTCACAATTAGCAAAATGACGTCGTTTTGCTTGTTGGATGCATACTGGGACAAATAGCCAACCAAAACCTGTTGTAGGGAAAACACATATTTGCTAACCAAAAAACAAGAAAACAAAAAAAATAGTAGCCAAAATTTTTTATTCTCCATGATTAATGTGATTTAGTCGTAGAAATGTTATGTTGCGTGACTAATTTGAAATATTGGTCTCAAAAATTAGAAGCGTGAAGGTGAAAAAAAAGGGAGTCAAAAAAAATTTTAGCGACTAATGAATTTTGGTCGCAGACATCAAAACGACGTCATTTTGATGGTTAGCATGCCTATAATATTATATGGCGACCAAGTGATTGATTGAGAAAAATAACTAATACTTTTGTCGACTAAATTTGTTAGTCAGTTTTTCACCAGTGACGTTATAATTACTTTTAAATTTTAAGATAAATTTATAATTACATAAACATATTTATATTTATTATTTGTAAAATATATTAATTATATGCAATGTTTGGAAGAAAATGTAATAAAGATATATATATATCTTTACCTAATACAAATAAAAGTTGAATGTGGCATAGTGGTTATTTGTCACGCTACTTTCATGTGATTCTATGTTCAACTCTCTTTAACAATAGTTTTCACAACTTTACTTGTCATTCGAAAATATAGGAGCTCAACTAATTGTTGCAGAATGCTTCTACCAACTAAAAACAACCTTTTTGCAATTAAAAGTTTAGTCGACGAAAGTGTAATTTCTTATAGTGAATATATTTTAAAACAAAGAAGTCAAATGTTAATAATTTTTTGTCGCAGAATGCTTCTACCAACTAAAAATAACCTTTTTGCAACTAAAAGTTTAGTCGACGAAAGTGTAATTTCTTATAATAAATATATTTTGAAAAAAAGAAGTCAAATGTTAATGTCTTTCAATATATTACGTGCCAAGAAAAAAAATACTAAGGACAAGTTTGAGAATCACATAAAATAGTCAAAAAGTTAACTCTTATCTTTACTTTTTACACATTTTTTTATAAAAAAGTTAAAAAATCAACTAAAATTGCTAGTTTCTAAAACATCCTTAAGTAAAAATCAATGTGCAATATGGATTTATTCTAAGTTAGAATGAATTTATTAGACCATTTACTAATTTTCTATATGTATTTTCTATCCATCTTTTTGATATTTTATGTTCACTATAAATTTTTTTTTAATAAAAAAAGTGACAAATGTAAGATTATAATAATTTATAATTACCCCATATTTTTGCAAGCCAAGAAGTAGGAGCGTGCTCAAACCAGTGATGAGAACTCCAGCCCACACTGGAATATGGAATAGTATATTCAGGGCAAAGGCTGTCCCAATCACTGCCACAAAATTAAACATCACAAAAATTTAAATACAATAATATTAACAATTCAGCCAAAAAAAAAAAAAAATCCTAAAATTTTAAATCTACAGCTAAGATTCACTCAAAAAGTGGCCCACAACAACAATTTAAAAAATACACCATTAATTTCTGAAAAAAAATTCTGTTATCTTAAGCTTACTGAATAAAATACAGCAATGCTAGGTATCATGAAAAAAATTTCATGAAAATAATCATGAAAGTTTTGTGACCCTTAGATTACACTTAGAATAAAGCACCACACACTAATCAAGGTAATCCAAGGATCATAAATTTTTCATGATCATTTTCATGATAAAATTTTCATGATCCCTAACTTTTCCCAATAAAATATGGTGTGATGGTCTCTTAATAAGCCTTCATAAAATTTTTGTTGATTAAAAAAAAAAAAAAAAAAAAGGCCTTCATAAAAAACAAGATAAAAATGCATACGTACATGCATATAAACACATGCAACAGTATATATGTATACCTATGTTGGTTGTTGTTTTATTCTTTTTATTTGGTTGGTTTCTGACTTTTTTTTTTTTTTTTTAAGTCAGTAAAATAAAGCTTTATTGATAAAAAGATCAAAATACAAACAAGACTAAACATCAAGCACAAAGGCGCATAAAGCATCATAGCAAACCTGAACAATCCCAAATAGGTTGACATCGCAAAGGAAGTACAATCATATGTTAACACTTGATCCAAGATCGGTGAGAAACCAATCAAAACAACCAAGGAAGGAAAAAAAAGGCACAAAAAAGACAAACAGCACCAATAGCAGTGGGCTATGGTGTGCTAGTAAGTGATTGTGCGTACATTTCGGTGGCAATCTAATTGGGATCACTTTGTATTGCTATGATATTTTTTATATTCATCCGTTTTTCTTTAATGATGTAATATCTCATTTTTCATTAATAAAGGTTTTTTTTTCTTTTACTAATCAAAAAAATATATATCTATTGCATACACATATATATATATACTTCATTTGCCATGACGAATAACTTAATTTTGTTTTTAGTGATTTTTTTAATTTATTTTGGGTTATAATTATTCACTTTTTAGGTCTACTTAAATTAGACCATCTTAAAAACAAAATTTACTAAAGATGAAAATGAGCCAAATTTTACTGAAAAGATATTTTATTTTTGTGCTTTTTTTTTTTCAAAAGAAAATACAAAATTCTAAAACTTTTAGGATTGTCTGATCTAGACAGACATAAAATTAAAAAATTTGTCTCAAAATTGAAAAAAATTACTAAAAAGAAAAAAATACACTAAAAGAAAAGAAGCTAAACTAATACTTAATTTTCAGTAGACAATTTAAAGGACTTGCCTTCAGGAATGTCTGCTGCTATGACAGCAATCTCCGCCAGAAACCATAAGCAATACTTCACCAATTTTGGGTACTCAGCCTTGCATAATTCTGATAAGTGTTTTCCTGAAAATCAAAAACCAAAACCAAAACCAAAACCAAAACAACAACAAAAGTACTTGAGACGCTGCTCTGTAAATATCTCTGCATTTTTTTTTTTTCTTTCCTAGGTTGAAAAAATAATTGATTTTGCAACTTACCGGTGCTTACACCAAGATTTGCAGCGAGCGACTGACTTATTAGAGCAAAGATCATTCCGATTAGTACGACCCAAAGTAGCTGAAGGTAAATGAAAACATTAAAAGAAACATTAAAATGGGATTTTTTTCTCTAAAATAAATAAATAAAATTCAACTTTAGTAATTTTCTTGTATTTTTTTGAGATAATTTACCTCAAATCTATGATTAGCTCCTGCTTGCAAATCAGTTTCCACTGTGACATGATACAAGAAATTGTGAAGTTAATGACCAAATATCATGATTTCAAATATATCGATAAATATGAGTATTAGAAATTTAAAATCCCGATATTTATCAGCTGATACGTGAGAGAGAGGTGAAGAGAGAGGAAGAGTTACGGTTTCCAGGGTCAATGTAAGCAAATGAGACGAGGAAACCAGGGCCAACAAAGGACATACACTTTTTCCATCCAGGTTTCTAATCATGAATCGAACAAAAAAACAAAACAAAACAAAATAGACGATGTTTTCGGTTAGGCAAAACACAAAACTATAGAAATATTAAAAGATGAAGTAAAAAAGATGAGAGCGAGATAGAGAGGATACCTGGTAATGCTTTTGATCAAATTCTTGATCATGATCATCAAAGTCTTGGTGGGTTGGACTAGGAGTCTTCAGCTCCACATCAATGGCCGCGATGCGATTGCTTCCTCCAATTCGGTTGCTTCCCCCATTTCCTTGTTGTTGTTGAAGGCTTGCCATCTCTCTCTCTCTCTCTCTCTGTGGGCAATTCAAGACTGTCTATTGCTTGCTTCTTGGCTTGTATTTATAGTGCATGTGTTGTGAAAAATACATACTCTGTAGAATGCATGAAAGTGAAAAAACCACCTTACCATTTCCTTCCGCTAGACATGACAGAGCATGTCACTTTCTTAACCCAAACATGTCGCTTTCTTAACCCAAATTACATTATTATAATCTTGAAATGGAAATTAAAAACATTTAACTGAATCTTTTACATAAATAAATAATAAAAAAAAAAACTATACATAAACTATTTTTTACTGTATTTTCTCACATCTAACCTAGCTAGGAGTGAGTGGATCATATGTGTATTTTTTAATGTGACTTTTATTTCCTTGTGTATGGAAGTAAGAAAATATGACGAGAAATGTGATTACAATTATGTTAGTAATTCATAAAATTTTCACAAAAATAAGATACAGATGTGAAACAATTGTGTGGGATCCATCCTTTTGTTTTACATGCGTCTTATTGTGTGAAAATCTTTTATGCACTTACGTTTTTTTTTTTCCATGAGATTATATAGAAAATTACTCTTATTATAATTTTTATATTTTATGTATAGCATTATTTTGATTGGACACATCAAATTTTAAGTATAATATCTTTTCCTTTTGTCATTATAGATTTAGTTTTAATTTGTTATACGATAGACAGATATCAACGAGTTTAATGACACAAAATTAAACATAAAGAATACACATATCAAATGGTGAAATTCGTCCTTAGAAAAAATATTATTATTGATAAAGAAGAGTGAAACAGTAGAAAAAAGAGGCAGAGCAGAGAGAGATGGAGGATTACCCCCATAGGCAGCCTACTACAAACCCAACACAGTTGGCAAGGTACCAATACACAAAAGCAAATGATCGCACGTGTGAAACCAAAAGAAAATGGAAATTCTCGTCTAGATTGTATCCAGGAAGTTTTAGATTTAAGTCTTGATGTTCTGTTTAATAGACATATGAGGCTAGGAGGTAATCGCACATATCCTAACTTAACGCTCTTAAGCTGGTTTAAACAGCCCATTCAGGATCAGTTCTTGGTTAAAAAAAACATACACAGAAGAAAGACGAGAACAGAGGAATGCACACTATAAGAATTTTCACTTTTGGCGACCAAATTTTTTGTTGCCAAAAGTCATTTTTAGTCGCCTATAGTCTTTAGCGACTACATTTTTTGGTCGGAAAATTAGTAGCCGAAGAGTAGTCGACAAAGCTAATTGGCGACTAAACTTAATTTAGTTGCGAAATGTATTCATTTGCTGACTAAATATTTAGTCGCCAATAGGTTGGAAAATTAATTAAATAATACATTTTGCCGACCAATTTTTTTGTCGTCAAAAGCCAATAATTTAGTCGCGGAAAAAATTTTAGCTACTAAATTTTTTAGTCACCTAAAGAAAATATTAGTGTTTTGGCTACTAAAATTTTAATCGCCTAAAGTCTATCTTTTTTGGCTACTAAAATTTTAGTCGGCAAATAGTATTTCTTTTGGCTACTAAAAATTTAGTCGCCTAAACTTTCACATTTTTGGCTACTAAAAATTTAGTCGCCTAAACTCCCACATTTTTTGCTACTAAATTTTTAGTCGGCAAAAGTATTTTTTTTATTCTTCAGCTTTTGTTTTTGGCTACGAAAGATTTTAGTCGCCAAATGTTTGATTTTCTTTTGGCTACAAAACATTTAGTAGCCAAATGGTTGTTTTTCTTTTGGCTACAAAAAATTTAGTAGCCAAATGTTTGATTTTCTTTTGGCTACAAAACTTTTAGTAGCCAAAGGTTTTTTTCCCCCCCTTTTTTTGGCTACAAAACGTTTAGTCGGCAAAAATATGACATTATGTTTTATTGCAAATATTATAATATGTCCATAACTTGTCTGTATTCCATGCAACTTGTAATACATATATAAATAAAATGATATATAAACTATCAATCATTCCACAATCTGCATCCAAATACAAAAAATATATTACTTTAACTGTCCAAGTAAATACAAACCAACTATTGTCCAAACTAAAATAATAATTCCATACAAAATATAGAATCATACAAAAAGTAAAGCCCTCCAAATACAAAAATTACATTTATTATACCATGTGAAATGGCTATTTGGCATGGTACAAATTTCCATCGTAATCTGTACCACGACAAAAGGTGATGTATGTATCAAGCCAAAAGTACATCTATGTACCACGACAAAAAATCATATATCTGTACGACGACAAAAGGTGATCTATCTACCATGCCAGTAATTATCTGTTGGCTGCCAAAAGTTTTCTGTATTAGTAATAGTTAACTGCACAAAAGCCGGAGACGACAAAAGTATTATATTACTTCTATACAAAAGTACAATTTCTTCTCCATACACCAAAATATCTCTAGAAGTCCACGCATCAAAGTCATCTACAAAAAACAAAAAAAAAAACATTAGAATTGGATCCAAAAATACCCAACTTCATGAATGAATTTGGCAACAAGTGACAAATAAAAATAAGTGAGAAGCAACCTTCCATGATGAATCAATTATCAGTCAGTCTACAGTCTTTCTAAAGTCTTTTGTTATAAGGGACACTGTTAAATGCAGAACAATCATTACTAAATCTTTTATTACTAACATAAAGCTAATGTAACAATCTTCTTTTTGTATGCAACATATATCCAAATTCTGTGGGTAAACCAATATCAAAGCTCAATGTGAATAGAAAGTATTCTTTTTACCAACTTCCTCATTATTTGTTTGCAAAAGGCACTTGAATCATTAGATTGGATATAAAACCATCGCTGCTTATTAATGTATGTCAGTGCCATTTCAGAATGGACATTTCAACATGTGATAACTTTAATAACAAAAATAAATTTCAATCATAAAAGGAAATATGTAGAAATGTATGTTGAGATACATATAAATGGTTCATCAAAGAAATAATACTTGATATCTCATGACGCACATGGCCTCAGAAACACCATGAGCATGTTTCATACTTGTCTGAAAGCTTAAATATAATATAACATACGTGTGTACGTTCAAAAAATTAGCAAGTTTATAACAAGGCATAATTGAGCTCATATTGGTTTATGAATATTTTTCCCATAATTTTCCATTACTATACATCTACAATACATTCCGTCAGTTGTCACAAGTCCTATTTGTAATGGGGAAGCTACCCGTGAGAGACAGACGGAGGTTCGGGGGCTGTTTTGAAGTTTCGCCCTCGAAACGCCCTTTTTGGACTAAGTTTTGGGCGTATTCGGCTCTAAATCCCAACCTACGGGTCCGAATAACATTCCGTCAGTTGTAACAAGTCATATTTGGCATGGGGAAACTATTCATGTCGGCCACACGGCGGATCAAGGGCTGTTTTGAATTTTCACCCCTGAAACGCCGTTTTTCAACTAAGTTTTCGGTGTATTCGTCTCTAAATCCCAACCTACGGGTCCGAATAACATTCTGTCATTTTTCACAAGTCCTATTTGGCATGGGGAAGCTGTTCGTGTCAGCCACACGGCGGTTCGGGGGGCTGTTTTCAATTTTCGGCCCCGAAATGCCCTTTTTCGACTAAGTTTTGGGCGTATTCGGCTCTAAATCCCAACATATGGGTCCAAATAACATTCTGTCAGTTGTAACAAGTCATATTTGGCATGGGGAAGCTGTTTGTGTCAGCCACACGGCGGATCAAGGGCTGTTTTGAATTTTCGCCCCCGAAACGCCGTTTTTCGACTAAGTTTTGGGCATATTTGTCTCTAAATCTCAACTTATGGGTCTGAATAACATTCCGTCATTTGTCACAAGTCCTATTTGGCATGGAGAAGGTGTTCGTGTCAGCCACACGGCGGTTCGGGGGCTGTTTTCAATTTTCGCCTTCGAAACGCCCTTTTTGGACTAAGTTTTGGGCGTATTAGGCTCTAAATCCCAACATATGGGTCCAAATAACATTCCGTCAAGTTGTAACAAGTCATATTTGGCATGGGGAAGCTGTTCGTGTCAGCCACACGGCGGATCAAGGGCTGTTTTGAATTTTCGCCCCCGAAACGCCGTTTTTCGACTAAGTTTTGGGCGTATTCGTCTCTAAATCCCAACCTATGGGTCCGAATAACATTCCGTCATTTGTCACAAGTCTTATTTGGCATGGGGAATATGTTCGTGTCGGCCACACGGTGGTTCGGGGGCTGTTTTCAATTTTCACCCCCGAAACACCCTTTTTCGACTAAGTTTTGGGCGTATTCGGCTCTAAATCCCAACATATGGGTCCAAATAACATTCTGTCAGTTGTAACAAGTCATATTTGGCATGAGGAAGCTGTTCGTGTCAGCCACACGGCGGATCAAGGGCTGTTTTGAATTTTCGCCCCCGAAACGCCATTTTTCGACTAAGTTTTGGGCGTATTCGTCTCTAAATCCCAACCTATGGGTCCGAATAACATTCCGTCATTTGTCACAAGTCCTATTTGGCATGGGGAAGGTGTTCGTGTCGGCCACACGGTGGTTCGGGGGCTGTTTTCAATTTTCGCCCTCGAAACGCCCTTTTTCGACTAAGTTTTGGGCGTATTCGGCTCTAAATCCCAACATATGGGTCCAAATAACATTTTGTCAGTTGTAACAAGTCATATTTGGCATGGGGAAGCTTTTCGTGTCAACCACACGGTGGATCAAGGGCTGTTTTGAATTTTCGCCCCCGAAACGTCGTTTTTTGACTAAGTTTTGAGCATATTCGTCTCTAAATCCCAACCTACGGGTCCGAATAACATTCCGTCATTTGTCACAAGTCCTATTTGGCATGGGGAAGGTGTTTGTGGTGGCCACACGGCGGTTCGGGGGCTGTTTTCAATTTTCGCCCCCGAAACGCCCTTTTTCGACTAAGTTTTGGGCATATTCGGCTCTAAATCCCAACATATGGGTCCGAATAACATTTCGTCAGTTGTAACAAGTTATATTTGGCATGGGGAAGCTGTTTGTGTTGGCCACACGGTCGTTCGGGGGCTGTTTTGAATTTTCGCCCCCGAAACGACCTTTTTCAACTAAGTTTAGAGCATATTCGGCTCTAACTCCCAACTTACAGGTCCGAATTACGTTCCGTCCGTTCTCACAAGTCCTATTTGTCATGGGGGAACTGTCCGTGTCAGATACATAGTGGTTCAGGGGCTGTTATGAATTTTCGCCCCCGAAAAGTCCTTTTTCGACTAAGTTTAAGGCGTATTCGGCTCTAACTCCCAACCTACGAGTCCGAGTTACGTTCCATCAGTTCTCACAAGTCCTACTTGTCATGGCGAAGCTATCAGTGTAAGCCACACGGTCGTTCAGGGGCTATTTTGAATTTTTGCCCCCGAAACGCCCTTTTTCGACTAAGTTTAGGGCGTATTCGACTCTAACTCCCGTACCTACGGGTCCAAATTATATTCCATCAGTTGTCACAGGTCCTATTTGTCATGGGAAAACTGTCCGTGTGAGTCACAAGGTGGTTCAGGGGCTGTTTTGCATTTTTGCCCCCTTAACGCATTTTTTCGGTTAAGCTTAAGCCATTTTCGGCTCTAACTCCCAACCTACATGTGCTAATGACATTCTATCTGTTGTCACAGGTCCTATTTGATGTGAGAAAACTAGTTGTGACGTTCGTACGGTGATTCGAGGGTTGTTTTGCAATTTCGCCCCCTTAACACCATTTTCGGTTAAGTTTAAGCTATTTTCGGCTCTAACTCCCAACCTATACGTGCTAACGACATTCCGTTTATTGTCATAGGTCCTATTTGTCGTGAGGAAGCTGGTTGTGACATCCATATGATGGTTCGAGGGCTGTTTTGCATTTTCGCCCCCTTAACGCCCTTTTTCGGTTAAGTTTAAGCCATTTTCGGCTCTAACTCCCAAAACATCCTTGTTGGCGCACTGCAGAGAAAGAACATTTAGAGATGGATTAGGAAGCGCAACTGTATGATGACCATTGCAGATTCTTATGTTGCAAAAGCCTACACCTAGGTGTTCAACTTAATTCATGACATTCCTGACATTAGGCGATTCAGTGTATGGTTAAGACAAAACATGGCACAGGCTAAGAATGAACCTTATAGCATCATCTTATGCACTCCGTACAAATTGTTGAATAATATTATTTTGGTACAAACATAGTTCATTTATGTGGTGAATGCACGATGCATGTGCTTGCACTCCAAGAATAAAATAAAGAACTTGTGTGTGCAAAAAGAATGACATTTTGACCTACAAGCACATTGTTAGTCTTCACCTGGACGGAATTTCACAGAATAATCTATTCAAATAGCCAAACCACCAATTCTTTCTAGGGTTAAAAAAGACAGTTAACTTAAAAGATAACTTGTAACAAATCTCATGTCAATTATAAACCTACAGCACCAGCCCCCTTTCACTAGACAAAGTTACACGTGCAAATATTTCGCATCAAAAAGGAACATTGCCTCATGCCTATAGAATTGCAAAACCCCACGTGTGATCAAACTTGAAAGTGTTGCATCCGTCTGGTCTCAAATTATCAAACTATAATATAAAGTCCTCTCCTTTGAGAAAAATATCAATTTCATACAGAAAGAATGCCAAAACAAGATCCATACACTTGTAAGAACTAGTAAGGTTGAGGAAAAGACAAAAACATCACCGATGTGAAGTGAAGCAAACAAACGAAGAAAAAACAGTTTCAAAAATTTTGTAAGGAATCACCTCCTAATCACTCCTTGTATACAAATATAATCAGAGTCAATTGATGCGAAAGCAAGTCCAGTTATCTGTAGTATCAGCATAGAAGTTATTTCTTGTTGCAAAATTAAGAACTGCCAGAAGTA
Organism: Camellia granthamiana; assembly: GCA_036172215.1. Classification (NCBI taxonomy): domain Eukaryota; kingdom Viridiplantae; phylum Streptophyta; class Magnoliopsida; order Ericales; family Theaceae; genus Camellia; species Camellia granthamiana. The sequence continues at coordinate 54,745,905 of CM069910.1, forward strand.
CATATAAAACCTACAGTACTTTGAACAAAAATCTGAAAATTCATGATAAGTAAGCACAGGGAATGCAAAAGTTGCGCTTTTTATGCAGCAACAATTGTGGGTGAAGCCAACCAATGATGACTCTTTAAGGTTGTAGTCAGTATGAACAGCTATGAATGAACAGCTGAACAGGAAACCTCCTCTCTTCTGAAAATCTCTAACAAATGTATAAGCCTCAGATACGCAAGTTTCTGATTGTGAAAATTTGAACATTGGAGATCAGTTTGTTAGGCAAGATATATATGAGTGTGTTCGTGTATACCTTTATCAGTTAATTTTTAATTTTAAATATAAATATTAGCTTGTAATCATGAGAAAAGGAACAAAATTCTACCTGAGACTTGACAACAAAACATACCCTACAACCAAACCAAATTATTGAACACAAAATGTGCCTATGATGGCGGGCTGCTGTAGGACTAATCAAAGATAAAAGCCTAATTTAAGAAATTTCCAGAACTATAAATAACTGATAATGGATGATTTTTGATGACTTTCTAGCATGATCATCTAAAAACTTCTCATGGTTAAAGTAAAATGGCAATATAAACTGAGGATATTCAGAAAAGTAATCATTTCTTTTAACATGTATGGTAAACAGGTTGTTTTGGCTTACAAACCTCCACCATCCCATTTAAACAATAGATACATACATGTGAGTGTATTTGCAGGTTATACACAAAAAAAATAAAAATAAAATAAAATAAAATAAAATTATCAGAAGATAATATGTTTCATTTTAGAAATTAGCTATAAAGGTCTGTGTAGAGTAGATGGAATCGTTTGTAATGAGATATTGTCAAACTTTCAACACGAAAGCCCAAAAGACTACCTCTTTAAAGCACTATTGAATTGACAAGGAGGAAAACATATGACAAGGAGAAATGAATCAAAGGAAATACTAATGGATTCTATCTATACACGGTAGACTTCTATTTCTTTCCTTTTTCTTCGATAGAAGTGCCAAAATTAAATATGTGAACAACAATGCATAGGCAGGAAACATATCTTTCAAAATATGGGTTGTTAACACTTCACATTTGTTATGCAGATACTAAGTTTTTTTCTTTTGAATTGGTATTGTTTATTAAAAACATTTATGAAGCATGTGGACTACTAACAATCCCAAACATCTACCCCTACAACCGTCAACAAGACTTAATGATCACAAGTATTTTATTCTTCACTGTTATATTATAAGAATCAAGACATTTGATTCTTCATTGTTAATGCAGTAAAATCTAAACTTAACCATTCACAACTTTGTTTTCCTTATAAAATCTAGCCACTGGTGAAGAACATGGAGTAAAAATTATTGAGAATTTTAAGCGACCTCATATTTTGAGCAGTGCACCCATCTCGATAGCGCTGACCACCTACAGTCAGGATGTAAAAATGAAAATCAACATATTAACCAATGTAAGATTAAGTGGAATTTAGTACTCCATTTTCTTTCAATCTGTCTGATTGCAAATGAAACTAAGCACAAGGGGAAATGATATATTATACTGAAAAGAAAGGAAAAATAGGGGGAAAGGTATCAAACCCTAAAATCAAACCCATTTACAACATTAAACCCATAAAATTCTAGTAATGAAACCACTTCAAACAAACCCATTTCAGAAGTGAAGACAAAATTAAACTGAATGGGTAGAATAAACGACCCTAGAACAAGAGTTCACAGTTGGGGAAATAGAAGAAGGGGTAGAGAGAGAGAGAGCGAGCGAGATAGAGAGAGTCAAAGCGAGACAGAGAGCAACAGAGCGAAAGGGAGTGAGAGAGCGAACCTGTTAGTGGCGGTGGCGGTGCTAATATGCGGCGTACGGGGACCGACGGTGCTGAGGATACGCGGTCGTGAGGTTTGATCGCCGTGAGGTTTGTTGATTTGCGGTGGTAAGGTTGGTTGAGACAGAGGTTCGGTGGTTGTGGTGTATACACAGAGAGGGTAAAAGTGTGAGACAGAGGCGCGAATATGAAATTACTCCCTCTATAAAATTTTGAGCTTCCACGACTAAATGTTTTGTCGGGAAATGTATGATTTCATGCCATTTGGCGACTAAATATTATTTTAGTCAGTAAAGGGTGCGAAAAATCTGAGTAAATATTATTTTAGCCTAAATTATATGCTATTGGCGACTAAAATTGTTTTAGTCGGTAAAAGTAGTATTTTTGCGACTAAATGTTATTTTAGTCGCTAAAAAGGGTGCGAAAAATCGGACTAAATATTATTTTAGCCTAAATTATATACTATTGCCAACTAAAATTGTTTTAGATGCTAAAAGTAGTATTTTGGCGACTAAATAGTTTGGTCGCCAATTAATTTTATAAATCCCTCCAAAATTCAAAATTTTCCCTCCAAATATTTTAATTCTTTGGCAACTAAAATATTGTTTAGTCGCTAAAAATAAATTTTTGGCGACCAATTTTTGGTCGCCAAAAGTCTGAAAGTAATTTTTTATTTTTCATTCGGTGACTAAAAAAATTTAGTAGCCAAAATTGTGGGCATTTTTAGCGACTAAAACTTTTTTTAGTCGTCAATAATCAATATTTCCCGACTAAAAAAAATTAGTAGCTAAATATTGTACTTTTGCCGACTAAAAAACTTTTTAGTCGCCAATTCTACAAGTTTTGGGGACTAAATATTTTTTAGTCGCCAAAAGTGCTTTTTTTTGTAGTGGCAGAATGAGAGCACTAATATTGTGTTTGGTTGAGAGATATGAGAATGAATTAGGAAACAAAAAGAGAAAAAATAAGAGAAATGTGAATAAAATATACTTATATTTTATATAATTTTACACTTTTTTCATTTCTTTTTTCAAATTTTTTTTTTAAATCTTCCAACCAAACACAATATGAAAGGGATTCCAGAACTTGAAATGAAGCATCTTGTTCCTTGCTTCTAATATCTTTCAGGTTCAAAGATCGCATTGCTTTAAAACGTTAAAACATGCACACACACACAACAACAACAAAAATAAAAAATAAAATATAACTAAAATTTATTTTAAATATAATTCATACCACACCATGTACAAAATACATCTACTTTACATCTTCTATATTTTAATTATGTGCTAACAATATTATTATTTTCCATATTGAAACATCCACTACTGACCCTTGATTTTACCGAGAAAGTTGTCCCAAATTTTAACCCAAGAAACCTCTGTCATGTGCCTTGAAAACAACTTCAATCCCTGTCAGTCACAATGTCTATGAGTAAAAATTGAAGTGTAACAATTAAGTATAACGGTAATACTGATAATATGACATCAATAAATCTTATATGTAGATGGTCAATTTTTACTTTTTAGGTGTCACATAAACACATAAGGATAAATAGTAAAAAATTATTAGACGGTGATACTAATAACGTTATATCATCGTTGCATTTTTTTTTTTTTTTTCATACATAGCCAAGAAAAATTGTGTTTATTTATTTATTTATTGTATTTTTTAATTGAATAATCAAATGATAGAAGAAAATTCAACAAGGCAATCCGTAAAACTAACATTAACAATCATTATAATAACAATAAAAAAAAAAAAACCATAATATGAAAGAAGTAGTTTAACTAAACAAAGAATCTCTAATGGGGAGTAAATAATCATTTTTTTTTTCTTTTTTCTTTTTTCTATTGGCAATGATTGATATCACTTAAGAGTATATAAGTGGCCTTTTAAAACAGGGTTTATACTTTGCAATTCATGGCCAACCCAATCCTCTCACCAAGAGGATGAAAATAAATTTTTTTATTCAAAAAGTGAATATAGAGTATATCACTATTCATTCCAACTCCAACCATAAACCTTCATTTTCTTCACTATTCATTCCAACTTCAACTTTATTTTCTTTTTTAACAAATATTTAATTTTAAAATTTTTGTAAAATATATTTAATATTATACTCATTTTAAAGGTATGATTTCATATTTTTTATTGATGTCAATTTTATAAAAATTAAATTTACACATTAAAAGTTATTTCAAATATAATAAGAAATATGGAGTGAATAGTGTTTTTGGAGGTTCCTTCATTTTTTTCCTCCTCCCTTCAAATTTGAAGGATCAATCCATCTTCCTTCATTTGGGAGGAAGAAATGAAGGATGGGTTGGAGTTGTTTTTGGGAGAGGATCCTCCATATTTGAAGATATGGAGGATGGGTTGGAGATGCTCTGAGAGTTTTTGTTGGTGGTAAGAGTCGAATTTGAGAAGTTGGAATAAGCGTAAACCCTGTCCAAATATACCATACATATAAAAAATATATATTTTTTATTTTAATATTATTTGTTTTTTAGAAATAAAAAAGTGACTAAAAAGTAAATTATAAAAAAATTCACTGTAAAATAAAAAAAAAAATTTAAAAAACTAAACCAAATAAATCCTAAAATCAAGCCACCTTAGGGCAAAAAGAAAACATTCTTGTCGAGTTCAGAATCTGTAATTGTGACATTCCCAATATTAGTACTAGAATAGGAAAATCCTTGACAATTCCATCATTCAGTCCAATACCCAAGATATATGTCATTCCATATCCCTTATACCAATCCATTACTTTACGGGTGTGTTTGATTGGATGGACTGGATAAGGGGGGATTAGAATCCATTAGACTTGAGTCCTGGGACTGTGAATCCCTGAACTATTTGGTTAGATTGGATATGTATCCTGTGTTTGTTTTTTCATAGGATTAAATGTCTGGAAAAGACTATTTTTAGTGAATCCAACGTTTAGTTGGACGGACTTGATAGGATAAATGAACAAAAGACTATTTTATCATTTTTCAATTGTTTACTAAGTAATAGCAATATTAAACATATCTTTAATATTTTAATTATTTTTAGCTAGATTAAATAAAAATTTATTTTATTTTATTTTTTACACAATTAAATAAATTTATTTTTTAAAAATTAAATAAATAAAATATCAATAAAATATCAATAAAAAAAATTTTAATAAATTTTTTTAAAATTTTAATTAAAATTTTAAATAAATAATAATAATTAAACAAATATTTTTTAATTAAAATTTTAAATAAATATAGGGTCATATAGAGTATTTTTTTTAATTAAAATTTTAAATAATTTTTTTTTAAAAATAATAATAATTAAACAATGAAATTAAATAAAACATTTATTAACATTTAAATAATGAAATTAAATAAAATATAAAAAACAATTAAAATAAAACATCAATAAAATATCTATAAAAAATTATTTAAAAAAAAATAAGACATCAGTAAAAAGTTAAATAAAATTATTTTATTTTTAAATTGAGACATTTAAATTTTATTGAATTTTACTAAATATAATACATAATTAAATAGTAGAGGGTCAAAATGGTCATTTCATCACCTAATCCCAACAGTAAATAATCCCCTCAAAATTGTCCCACACCCCCCCTAGGATAGTATAATCCCCCATATGGGGGATAAGAAGTCCGACTGGACTCCATGTCCGGCAGACTAAAAAAAAAACAAACATCGGATTGGATGATTGCTCCGGATTACAATCCGCACAGTAAATAATCCCCTCCCCCCCTTATCCCCCCAATCAAACACACCCACTAGTAGTCTTCCAAGGATTCCAATGAAGCAATACCAAGTTATCAACATTACACTTCTCACCCACCAGTCTTCTCTCCATGTAGAGTTTTTTCCTTCTCTAATCTTCTCCACCATTCAGTCAATAGAGCTTTGTTCTTCAATTTATAATCCTAACCCTCCAAATTCCTTTTTAGATGTAAGTATATAGCTTTTGAAAACCATAAAGATTGGGACCCCCTTTCCCCCACCCCCTTTTGACCCCCTTTCTTTTTTGATTGGTCACTTTTTCTTTTTCTTTTTCTTTTTCTTTTTTTTCTCCTCCTCCAATCACCACCCGCCACATGTGTGTGGGGTGGTGGGGGTTGAAGTTTGAGGGGGTCTAAATCACTACTATTTTGAAAAATGGTTGTTTTGCTTAGGTAGAAAATGGAAAAATTATTGAGTGCCACATGTGACAATATGCCAAAGATGATTCATACCATCCGTTGGTGTGGGAACCACACCAATTGGTATGGGCCCATTGTCCACTTCAATGAATAATATAGATCATATTTGGTGTGACACTAAATAAACCACGCCAATTGGTATGGGTCCATTGTCCACTTCAATGAATAATATAGATCATATTTGGTGTGATACTGAATAACTTTTTGTAAAAACCTATTTTTGAAAAAAACTTTTTCTGCTAGTGATTGTGGTAGTCATGTTGTAGTGGTAATGGTAATAGGCCCCATTTGTTTTGGGAGATAGAATGAAGGGGATTGATAGTGAGTGGATTAATAGTGAGAGGATTGCTAGTGAGGGGATTAATAGTGAAGGTATTAATAGTGAGGAATTGTTAAATTATTTTTATATAAAATAATAAAACAAATAAAAAAATATAAAAAAATTGAACATTATATTTTAAAAAAAATTCCTAATATATAAAAAATAAAAAAATAAAAAAAATTTCTAATCCCCTCACTATTTTTCTAATACCATCTCTACCTCTTCCTTACCAATCCCCCTTCCAAGGGGACTACTAATACCAAGGGACCAATAGTCCCATCCCCATCTCTCAAAACAAATACCCCATTAGCAATACCAAATGATTAGTAATCCCAATTCCCTCCCTATAACCCCAAACAAACGGGGCAATAAAGGCGTGATGGCATTGATAATGGTGATAGAGAAGTGTTGGCAAGGACATTGTTAGTGGGGTTGACAATTGTGATGGCATGCTAAGATTAGTCCAAAAAATATTTTTGTCACTTTTGAAAAGGAAAAATATTTTCCATCAACTCATTTTCAATTTAGGGGTTTTTTGGGGTGTCCTAAATAAGTACATTTTTTTGTCTTTTTGGACTAAAAAATTGAGGAAGAAAATATGGATGTTTGGGTTAACTTTTTGACTTTTTATGAAAAAATGTGTAATAAAAAATTGTAAAAATTGATTTGTAAAGAAAAATTAAGATTGGGAGTTGTGCAGTCGTAATTGTTGACTTTTGGTGAATAGTGTTAACTTTTTAACTTTTTGAGTAACTTTTTGACTTTTTTGCAATATACCAAACTTGGCCTTAGTATGACAAAAAAAATTATTATTATTTTTGTTAATTTTTTTTCTCGCTATACCCAAAAATAAATAAATAAATAAATAACTACTAGAACAAACAAAGCACACTACAAGAAAACAAGCTATGGCAATGTTTTTTTTATGGCATTTTTATTGAAACGCAATCATTGATCAATTAAAAATTAAAAACTACAGTGTTGTGTTAATTAATTTCAAAACAGTGTTGCTGTGGGTGCATATCTGACGCCGTTACATATCCTATCTCACTTAGGAATGGCAACGGAGCAGGGCGGGGCCAGGGACTACACTCTCCGCCCCCGATTCCCGAAGGTTGAAAAATCCCCGTCCTCGCCCCCAATCCCCGGCGAGAGAACCCATCACCCCCCATCCCCGTCCCCGTCCCCGTCCCCTAACGGGGATCGGGTTTCCCCGACCCTGAAAAATCCCCGAGCTTCAACACAAGAACAACAAATCAATATATATATCACTATGTTTCATCATCATCAATAAATACAGATTTAAATTAAAAAAAATAAAAATAATCACAGATCAGATCACGCACACACAGATATTGCCATCCCAACACACAGATCAGATCACACAGAGAGAGAGAAAGAGACAGAGAGAGAGACAGATCTAACAGAGAGACAGATCCATTGTTTGGCACAGATCTGAGCGACGCTAGTGACTAGACGCGAGATCGAGAGTGGCTGGTTATGGTGGTGGGTTTGGTGGTGGTGACAGAGAGACAGACCTTGTGCGGCAGTGGTGGTGATGTCGCCGTCGGTGAGAGAGAGGAGGGGTCGGGGCCAGCGGTGGTGGTGATGTCGCCGTCAGTGACTGGGAGAGTGAGAGAGTTGACAAAGAGAAGAATGAGAGAGTGAGAGAGACTTGAGATGAGAGTGAGAGAGAGAGAGATATATATTTGTGTTAGAGAGTGAGAGTGAGAGTGACTGTGAGAGCAACACAATAATTGATATATAAATATAATACACGGGTTTAGTTTATTATAAATATAATATACGATGTGGTTTATTATATATATATATGTAAGGGGTATAAAAATAATTTTATTTCGAGAAAATTTGAGGATGGGGCCGGGAATTAGGCCGGGGCTTAAACACTGATCACCGTTCCCGGCTCAAAACAGATTGGGGATTGATTTTCAAATACCTTCTTCTTCCCATCGAGAATATTTTTTTTAAAAAAATCGCTCAAATCAAGGGCGGGGTCGGGAATTCCGTCGGGTCGGTTTCAAATTACCATCCCCTCTCACATTCTTCGTCCCTTACCATCGCTCGAATTCACCCTCACCCTCACCCTCGCCCTCGCTCGAAGTCTCTCTCAGTTTTAGTCTCACTCTCGCTCTCGCTCTTGCTCGAATTCTCTCTCACTCTCAGTTTCATTCTCACTCTCTGTACTCATCTCTTCATCAGATCCATGAAGTTTGTCGAAGATTTGAAGGTTGATTCTTGAAGATTCGAAGGTTGATTCTCCAGATTTGCAGTTGTCTCTCACTCTCGCTCGAATTCTCTCTCACTCTCAGTCTCGCTGTCGCTCGAATTCTCTCTCAGTCTCAGTCTCAGTCTCACTCTCTGTACTCATCTCTTCATCAGATCTATGAAGTTTGTCGAAGATTTGAAGGTTGATTCTTGAAGATTAGAAGGTTGATTCTCCAGATTTGCAGTTGTCTCTCACTCTCGCTCTGGCTCTCATTCTCTCTCAGTCTCAGTCTCACTCTCGCTCTTGCTCGAATTCTCTCTCTCTCAGTCTCAGTCTCACTCTCTGTACTCATCTCTTCATCAGATCTATGAAGTTTGTCAAGATTTGAAGGTTGATTCTTGAAGATTCGAAGGTTGATTCTCCAGATTTGCAGTTTCTCTCACTCTCGCTCTCGCTCGAATTCTCTATGTCTCAGTCTCACTCTCGCTCTTGCTCGAATTCTCTCACTTTCAGTTTCACTCTCACTCTCTGTACTCATCTCTTCATCAGATTCGAAGGTTGATTCTCCAGATTTGCAGTTGTCTCTTTCGATTTTGTGAGTTTCAATTTGTTTAGGTTTTTTTTATTTTTAATAGATTTTTTACATTCTAACTCAGATCTGGCTTTTCACTTCTGATTTTCTGTTTTTATTATATCTCATTGTTCATCAATTGGTTGATTAATCTACATGAAACCTGTTTGAGATTTGGCTTCTCAAATCTGTAAGTTTTTATTAGATCACTCTCTCTCTCTCTCTCTCTCTCTCTTCTTTCTGTATACAGTTATATATATATATGCTGTTAGAATTGCAATATTACTTGGGATTTGCTCTTTATTTTCAGTCATAAAAAGAAGGGAGCTACTTGAATCTGTATTGTAAAAACTTAACTAATGGCAGAGTGGAAAATTTGAGACCTTAGTTTAGAATTTAATTTTGAATATAGATTTGAGAATTTCTTGATTTGGTAAATATTGGAGTAAAATTCAATTTGGTGTAAGTTTATGTCAAGGAGTTTAGGGTGTTTTGAGTGGGTTTTTTTTTTTTTTTTTTTTTGTCTTTTTTTTTTTTATAAAAAAATTCAAATTATTATTCAAGTTTATTTTATTTTATTTTAGTTTATTTTTGGTTTCAAAGGAATCGGAAGTGATTGAAGTTTTTCCAATTGGAATGGTGTTGGGTTCATCATTGATTTGAAATATATGAATAATATGCTCTGGGTTCATCACTGATGCCACTCCGATTGTTAAGGACAAACTTTGATACTTTAATTCTGAATAATTTGAGTGTTATCTTTCTCTTTATTCTCCATATGGGAGTTCTTCTTAGTGGGGAGAATTGATGAAGATCGATAAGGCAGCAATAATTGGGAGTTTGAGTTTTTAGGAGTTTAAATCTGTTCATGAGTTACTTTGAGTATATCTATTTATTTTTATTCGTTAGCCTTATATATACATAGTGTTGGTGTATGAATTTTATTAGATTGTGGCATAATTGAAGTTGTTAAGAATTTTTGTACCCCCCTCTCTCTCTCTCTCCATTAGACACTCACCATTTCGTCTTGTCTCTGCTTCTATCCCCTATCTGATTTTCATTCTTCTTCTCCCTTTTCTCTGCTGCTTCTTTCTCTATCTCTACTTGTACTACATCACATATCTCTGCCGGTTGTTATCTAAATGCTGAAATTATTTTTGTACTTGAAACATTCACAATGCATTGTGATTTATGCATGTAGGTTCAAAAGAAGCTCTTAGAATTCATACTTGCTGCATTCCATCGATCTTCTAAATTTGTTGCACTTCTGAAGGTATTCTTCTGACCAAATTATGCCTAAACTTTTCGGTTGCAAGTCAATTATATTGGAGCTTTATTGATTACTTACCTTAGTATCATTGTCACTTGGTATGTCGAATGTAATTCTAGATCTGGAAAATGGAAAGTAGGAGTGCATATAATTTTTTTTTTTAATTTTAAACAGACATGGAGTGGAAAGTAGGAGTACGTATTAATTGCCAAAGCATGTATTGGTAGCTTACACTTATTTTGATGCAGTGCCTTTACTATTCACTTGGATTTTTTCCTTTGTTCTTGGGATCCTATGAGTTTCTATTAGGTTGTCATAATAAACCTCAGTATGCAATCTTTGTAATGAGTTTCTGTTAGTGCCTTTCTCATTCTTCATCCTCCTCCTCCTCTAGTTCTCTGTAATGTGTTTAGGAGTCTCTTCCTTTTACCAATCAAAGTGGAAAGGAAAGAGAAATTCTGCACCATATGGTTGAATACATGTGTGTCTGTTTCCCATTCATGTAAATTTGGTAATTCGTTAGTGCTGTAAAGATTGTACATAGCTGATACTTCTACTACAGGTTCTATTTGATTCTGTTATGCTGGAAAACATCTTTTTGATTTTTGCATTGTCATTGGTGATGCTGCTGTTTTTCCTTCTTCATTGGTGATGCTTCATTTTTGCATTGTCATTGGTGATGCTACTGTTTTTCCTTCTTCATTGGTGATGCTTCATTTTTGCATATTCATTGCTGCTGTTTTTCCTTACTGGAATTTATTAGTTTGGTTTGCGTATATATTGCTTTGGATGAACTATATTTTATTATTGTCTCTCTTATCGATTGAATATGCACACACAGTCATAGGATTTTATTCCTTTTTCTACTTTTTTGTTCCTTTTCCCCCAAAATGATGTATGAGCTTGACGGTGTTCTTCTTATCAAGAACAGGTTTGGAGTGGAATCTGCACCTGCAATTGTATTGTTGAAAGAACATGGAATCAAACCTGTTGTGTACCATGGTATGTCACTCTTTTTATTTTGTTTCCCCTATTATAAGGTGCTTTACTTTGGAAGATCCATGTGATACATGAAATAGAGATAGTAATACTTACTGGGAATATATATTAAGTTTTTTGAGAGACTTTTTCTCAACCAATTAGCGTTTTGATAAAAAGGAACAATCTTTTAGTCAAGTTGGTGTGATCAATCTTCTCCAAGAGAAAGGTGGTCTCTGTTTTGTAGTTTGTTTTTTGTTTACTGTTTTTGGAAGTGTTTTGGTTTGGGTTTGTAATGGTTTGACGCTTCATTTTGAGGTTTTGTTTTGCTTAGATTACTTGATTCAACTTGACAAGCCTCAACTTGACCCGTCCACCCGGTCCCTTTTCTAGTTCGCTCACCGGTCCGGTTTTGAAAACATTGGATAACACACACCCCCCCCCAAAAAAAAGGTGCTGTCATTGTGACATCATCTGTTCGTAACGGAAATTGCAACAATGTCAGAGATTTTGTGGCGTTTTCAAAAATGCCGTCTAATATTTTTAGCGACGTTTTCCAAACGTTGCTGCGGCGTTTTTGAAATGCCCCTAAAACTCTAATTTTCTGTAGTGGCAGTAATGATTAGATAGATAAGAATTGAGTTTTTTTTTTTTTTGACAATACAAAGTTGGCATAAATTGAGAACGTGTTGAGGCACAATTCTCTTCAATTGCTTGCAGTAGCGACTTATCTCATGTTTGTTTAGAAAAACAAAATCTAATTCAATAAAATATATTATAGAATTTTTTATTTAGTTAAGAAAAATTAGAGTTTAGACTAATAGTCCACCTGTTATCCTTATATGAGCAACTATTGAATATCAAGATTAAGGGTAAGACACAAAATGACGTATTAAGAAGAGGTTCTGACTAATTACTCAAATTATAAAATTGATAAGATTTTGTCAGTCTTTTTTCATAATCTTAAATCAATCCCAAAAATAGAATAGGATACATAATCCAAATGGATTCATAATCTCATGACTAACAATCTTACAAACACCAATTCAATATAATCTAGTCAATTTAGACAAACATGGCCTTAAAGTTTTTTGAGAGTTTAGATTAAATAGTAAAATGAGACTTTATGTTATCCCACCTTTTAAAAACAAAATGAGACTTTCAACAATAACAATTTTTAAATTTTTTTTTATAGACTTTAAACATCAGATTAAGTGACTTAATGATTAATCTATGTTTAATTACCCAATAATTTGCAAAGAATACCAACTATAATCTGAGTGGGCATGATAGTTTCATTAAATTGTCAGTTATACACAGAAAAGTTATAAAGGTTAAAAACAATTCTTCAACAATGAGAAAAGACAAGATAATTTGTATTTTTTTTTAAAAAAAGGTGCTTACTAATTTTGATAATTAAATACTAAAAAGTGTTGTACAGTGCCACTCAATCGTGAATGAAACAAAAAATAACTAACTGCAGTTTATATGTTAGAGCAACTCCAAGGAAAGAGGTATACAAGTCCTGTTAGCCATTTTAGCTAATACTATCCTAAATTCTCACTCCAATAGGCTGGCTAAAGGGCTGCCTATTTTCCCTCGCCCCTTTTCTGCTGGCTTCAATTGGAGAGTGAGAGCAACTCCAAGGGAAGAGGTATACAAGTCCTGTTAGCCATTTTAGCTAATACTATCCTAAATTCTCACTCCAATGGGCTGGCTAAAGGGCTGCCTATTTTCCCTCGCCCCTTTTCTGCTGGCTTTAATTGGAGAGTGATTGAAGGCTCTCCAAACTCGTCTCTCCCGCGAAATCGATCTGCTCCTTCTCCAAACACGTCTCTCCCACAAAATTGATCTGCTCCTTCAGCGCGAAATCGTTCTTCTCCTTCAGCGTTGTCTGAAACTCCCTCCATCTGACCTCTTCCTCAAGGTATGGATCCTTCTATCTCTCTGTCTTCCCCTTCTATGCAGCTCATAAACCCTCTCTCTTTCTCTCTCTCTTCAACTCTTCCCCTCCCATATCTGCGAAACCCAAAATTGAAACCCCTATCTGTGTTCATTCTCTGCATGTTCTTTTATTTGTTTTTCACATGTATGTATCTGAAATTGGTAGTCTTGTATGCTGCTGCTATAGTTGTTTAGATTCATGTATGTGAAAACATTGTTGATTTTAATTGGTTTAAATCTCATATTTTTTTTTCTAAATTTAATTATCTTAAGACGTATTATTAGTTTTTAGTTTTTTGTTTATGTCATAAACTTTGAATGTTTATGTCCTGAATTTCATAAACCAATGTTGGCCATGTAACCTGCAAATCATTGGTGAATTTTACTTTCAATGATCATTGTTAGTTTTTGATGTGTTCCTATTTTTTAATCTGTAATTGAGCTCATGCAATTTAAGTAGGTGGTTAGTCTAAAATATAGTCAACAATGATTTAAATGGATAATCTTACAATAATCTTAATTACTGTAAAATTATTAGAAAGATATTATTGCAATTGTTGGTGTTATGAAATGGATCTTTGATGATATCAATTGCGAATGGGCACCTCACTCCCCTGTTCCACCAAAAGAGGGGGAAAAAACTGAAGGAAGTGAAAAATTACTGTTGAACAATCATTGTGAATAAAACTCAAATAATTGCAAGGACCATTTATGATTTAAAGAATGTGTCTTTTTAACATGTGACATGTTAAGCACATTTTATTTTCAGCTTCTTCACATATATTTTAAAGACTCTTGTTAATAAATTTTTTAAAAAATTTAAGTTGTGTTTGGAATTATAGAATTAAAATAAAATATTTTTTTTTTGGGTACTTTGAAGAATACAATAGGGAGTGGTGGCAAAACTTTTAACTTTCACATCTTAGTGATCTGCAAAAATTCTGGTAAATTAGACTTAGTTAAAAAAGAAAAAAAATTCAGTATTAATGATTTAAGGAAATTTTAGAGTTTTAATATGGAAATCTAGTCGATCATTATTACACAAAATAATTCCTAGATAATGACTTGCTGCTGATCAAAAACTCTAATGAAGGTGCTGCAACTTCCACAATTCTCTAAGGTTCCAAAAATTACAACAAAACTAGGGACGGTTTCAGCTGAGACTCTATTAGAGCTCGTGGATTCAATAGGAGTACGCCAGCTAGTTTGTTGATTAGACATTGTGAATTTGGTTACAACTGATTCTCAAGTCATAACTTGTATTTTATTCTTTATAGTGAATTGATTAGTTGGACTAAGTCTTATTGTGATTCTTTTGTAAAAAAAAGAATACCATAGTAAATCTATCAATGAACCAATATTATTCTCAATTGGAATCAAATCATACCTATTTTTGAAAATTGAAACCCCTATCTGGGTTCATTCTCTGCATGTTCTTTTCTTTGTTTTTCACATGTATGTATCTGAGATTGGTAGTCTTGTATGCTGCTACTATAGTTGTTTAGATTCATCTATGTGGAAACATTGCTGATTTTAATTGGTTTAAATCTGATTTTTTTTTCTTTCTAAATTCAATTATCTTAAGACGTATTATTAGTTTTTAGTTTTTTGTTTATCCAAACCCTCTAATCCATTTAGTAGACAGAAGGGAGGCTGATGGCATTTCTAAAATCCTGATTGCATCCATCTTTCTCTGTTTGTTTTTTATGCTTCTTATGTTGCTATCACATTATTGAGAAGGTCAGGTAATAAGCTGCCAACCAAAATTCAAGAGTTGGAAAGTTATAAAAGAAAGTGACCTGCATTGTTTGAGTAACCTTTAAGCAAAACAATAAAGTTGAGGTAACAAATGATTTAAAAGAATCATCCCTGGTCCAAATGACTGGGTGTTAATTGGTGGAAAAGAAGGGGGAACTGGCAAATTCCTAAACAAAGACTATTTCTTCCATTTCCTGAATTAATCAAATTAAATCATAGAATAAATCCAACAATTGAGGAATGCATTGCCAAGGAGCACATGAATTTTTCTAGTTAAAAACTCCACATGTTCTTATGGACGCACCTTGAATAATATATAAGACCCATGATGGGAGCTGTAATGGGAGGTTCAACCTGACAAAAGGTTATATTGAATATGGATGGAGAAGATACTTCCTTCAAGAATACCACAGATCATGTCTCTGTAAACAAAGTTGAAAATGGATGAATGATGATGATGATGAGGCTGTCAGACAAGTGAATTTTGTTTCTGATAGGCCTGAGGTCCCCCATGCCAATTTCTGTTGAACCAATTTTTGTTATTACCAAGATTAGTGCTGAAACTTGGAACAAATTGTTCCAAGTCCAGCCCCAAAAAACAGAGAGATCTGCCCAAGTTCAAATTTTAATCGAAACTGACTTTGACCAAAGCTTGGCTGCTCAAGATCAACTACATCAATTTTAGTTAGACTTGGGTTCGTCCAAATAAACAAAGAAAAATAGAATTGGAACACAAACAATTGATCCAAGAACTAATAATGATACAAAATTGATGTTTGCTCAAAAGCAAGAACTAAACTTGAGATATGCTTTTTACCCAATATATTGTCCCCTAGTCATAATGAGGCCTCCAAATATGATTTAATAAAATGGGTAGAATTCAAACCAGATAAATTCTTTCCGCCTAGTTTAATGACATCTGGCTCTTTACCAAAAGGGTTGAACCATTTATCATTTTCAGTTTCAAACATCACAAAGACATGCGATGAATACACTTCCAATTGGAAGAACTTCAAGAACCTCAGAATAAGGAGGCCTTGAATTCCCATTATCATTTCAAAGCTATTGTCAATATGGAATTGTGACAGTTCTTTTTCACACATTAAATCTTCTTGTCATTCTCAGAACATAGGCTCGCCTTGATCATGGTGGTTTCTAATCCCTAAAATTGTTTAGATACATTAAAAATTCTCAACTATGGAACTTGAGGTGTAAAAGCCTTCAAAATGAAAACAAAACGGTACTAACGGAAATATTTGGAATACCGACAAGCCACCACTCAGCCTGCAGGGATCTCCTTTTCCTTCGCCTTGCACATATCCTCTGCTGACTTGATAAACTTCTTAGTCAATTCATCAATCTAGGGAAATTAACAAGCATCAGGTATGAGCACAATCCTTAAAAAACTATCTAGTGTTTCTTCAGTAGTTATTCATTATTTAACTCACTTCTTCCTCCAATCTTTTGGCATCATCTTTTGGGAAACTTGAACCTGCTTTCTTCATCGTATCCAATTTCTGTACAAGGAAAATGAGTTTGCCTAGACTACTAAACAATGCTACAGTATTTCATAAAGCAAATAACATAAAATTTGTAACCATTGTTGCAGCTTTTTCTGTGTAGTATGCACTTGCAAAAGTTTTTAGCAGTTTGGGTGTTCATGTTAGTCATAAAAAATAACAGAGATTAAAAACAAATATATGTTCCAAGATTAGATTTGGTTCTCTTTGGAAGTGTGCATTTGTTGTTGCAGGCTTTGCTAATAAATTAATATTTCTATGTGTATTATATGATTATATATTGGGAGTTTAGTTTTCTTGTGATGATAACATTCAACTGATCTACATTGAAGATCCCAAACAATGTGGGAATAAGCATGAAATGTATATTAATTTTATAATATATAGGCTTGATAGAATGTTAGCATAATTAGAGCTCGTTATATATCATTAGAGAGTTGGTTGCAGACTTGGGATTCTAGCTTTAATTGTAACAGAATTCTTCATTGGAAGCAGAATGTTAGCTTTTGTTATATATCATTAGAGAGTTGGCTGCAACTATCATGGAATCCTTTTTCATTGAATTTACATTATCTCCATTTATTTATCTAAAATTATCATTGAATCATTTTCAACAAAACAACTAGTGCTTTAATTTACTTGATCTCCATTTATTAATTAATTTGCTTCCAACTGGGAATCTTAGTCATTTCTCCAACCCAATATATGTTGCCATAATTTTCTTTACCTTGTCTATAGATGAATCAGCAACAAAATGATGCATATTTCACCAACTTGATGAATGATGGAACTGACTATGAAATTATGGATGAACCTCTTGACCAAGGGGATCAGTCTTCTCCAATCTCTCCTCAAATAGAAACCACCAAGAAATCACAACGAGATGGCAACTTCATTACAGAAGAAGACAGTATGCTCATATCGACATGGCTTAACATTAACTTAGATCTAGTGCAAGGGAATGAACAAAAATCAAAGGCATATTGGCTAAGAGTGTGGGAGTATTTCCACCAGTTCAAAACGTTTTCATCTAATCGTAGTTAAACTTCTTTAATGAATTGTTGGTTAGCGATTCAACTTGCCACCAATAAGTTCAGTGGCTGCTTCGCCCAAATCTAAAGGTTGAATCAAAGTGGAAAGACTGGAAAAGACAAACTCATTCTAAACTCCAAGCAAACCTAGTTGAGCATTTGTGGCATCTATATGGAGATTTGTAACAATTGGAATTAGAAATAATTTATTTAATTTGAAGTTTATTCCTAACTTTGCTATTTATGATTTTTTTTTTCTTCTTATTTTATTCATTGACCTTCGTAAGGTTTTTGATTAGTTAATTTGTGTTCTTTCAATTCTTAATTTGATAAATTACAATTATTGAAGAACTTCCTTTGTATTGTTATTTTTTTTAAAAAATTCTTTATTGTTTTCTTTTATTCTTCCCCTCCCTTCAACTTCAAGATGGTTCCACAAAATTCATTTGTTGGTATATATTCACATACTATAAATTTTATAAAAAAAAATTAAATATTACTTAAAATTATTTTTTATAATATTTTTAAAACTAATATTAAAAAATATTTTTTAAAAAAATATTATCGCAAATGTCACATTGGCAAGCATACTAGCGTTTGGTGCGTATGTGGCATTCTATGAAAAAGACAGTAATATATATAGCATTTTTTTTTTTGAAAATTGGTTAAGTTTGTTTGAATGATTAATTAAAATAAAGAGTATGGTTGAAAAACACAATAGCTAAACTAATTAGGTAAAATAAAGAGTGTATTTTTTTAAAACTTTAGCTAATGAAAAATAAAAAGTGTGATTGGAGTTGCTTTTATATACATGGAGTGACACGTGTCAGATTTTTTTTTTTTTTTTTTTTGGTTTTTGGCATAGAGAGAAACAATACCAGTGGGCCGCCGCTTACTACTTCCGGCCACCGTTTCGTATGTTTTTTTTATTTGAAAACTGCTTTCGGGAAAGCTAGTTTACAACAAATTTTAGTTGTGAATGTGAGTTTTTTTTTTTTTTTTTTTCAAAGTTACCAAACGGCCCTTTATTCACCACCTCAGGGGTTGATATATATTAGATTTGATTCATATAATATAAATTATTACAATAAAACTCAATAAATTACAATAATAATAGTGAAGATTAAATATAATATAAAATTTTTACAAAAAAACTCCCAAAATAGAACAAAAAGTCTTAATTAATAGATGAGAAATAAGACACACACAGGTAGGGAGATTCGAATTACTAACCTCTTAATGAGTTGCAAAAGTTGTGGCCAAATTGGGCTAAGGACCTTTTAAGCACCCTCGCATGGGGGTTGATATTGAAATTGAAAATTAAAAATATATTTTTTTATCAGGCAAAATTATTTTGAAAGATGCAAATCATTTTTGCATAACCACAAGGATCAAAGAACGAGTGATTCATTAAGTAATGCTTGATCATTAGGCAAGTTAGATTTTTTATTTTTTATTTTTATATATATAATTTTAATACCCTGTTTATATAAAAATATAAAAGAAGCAAAAAATAACCACACTTCTGACATTAAAGGAAGGAGTGATTCACAAATTCATGTAAGCAATTGAAGAAAACACAAAAAGTACAGATGATGGGCCTCCATCTTGGACCACCCAATAACTTACTCCTAATAACAGAAGGCCCATTAAATTTGAATGAGCCATAAGAGCGCTAGAAGTTTAAGGCCTTAAATAATAAGTCAGAATAGATGGGCCTTCCCTCTAAATGGGACTAGTGGGTGGGTGTGCCCTAGGTATGTTGTCAAATCTGAAAAATACAAATTTTAATTTAGGTAAATTATAAATAAGTTCTCTAAAATTTACTTAAAATAAACTAACCGGGCCTAATCTAATTGTCCACTATGACTTTTTTAAAAATTTAGTCCTTATCTTATGGCTCATTCAAATTTAATGGGCTTTCAATTATTAGAAGAGAGTTATTGGGTGGTCCAAGATGGAGGCCCATCATCTGTACTTTTTGTGTTTTCTTCAATTGCTTACATGAATTTGTGAATCACTCCTTCCTTCAATGTGAGAAGTGTGGTTATTTTTTGCTTCTTTTATATTTTTATACAAACAATATATTAAAATTATATATATAAAAAAAAATGTGACTTTCAGCCAGCATCTAACTTGCCTACCGATCAAGCACTACTGTGGGAGACATTTAATTTTTTCGTTCTTTGAAATGATTTGATTCTTTCAAAATAATTTTGCCTCATATATATATATATTTTTTAATTTCCAATTTCAATATCAATCCCCCTTCCTCAACATAAAGTCACATTTTTTTTTTTTGAATTATTTTCTTTTCAGAATTTCTTTTCTTCAAATTTGTCATTTTTTAAAACTTTTATAGTCCATCTGCTCAATCTGAGACATGTTAGCTATTTAATTGTAAGCTCACCCCATGACCGAAAACCTCTAAATATGATTGATGCATAAAAGGTACTATAATATTAAGGGAGCTTTTTTAGTAAATCCACTCTCTAAGAGTCTTATTCCATTAGACCCTGTAGACACCCAATTTTTGACCGACCTTAAGACTCAGACGTCACCAGTTGAGCGCTTGGTGATGTTGCATATCGTGCTCGTCCAGAGGTTTCAGAGTCTCTGCCGTGAGCCTTGCCTCCGGACTTCCGGGCTTTTCTGTACTTTGTTTCGGTTTGCGAACCAGGCTCGGTTTCTCTATTGCTCTTCCTGAGGGGAGGGTGAGGTCTCATAGATCATCTCTCGGTGGCCGTTAGGGCTACATTTCGTGGTCGCAGGCCATTTTTCCCATTTCGGAGCCCGGTTCCCCGGTTTTCGGAGCCGTCAGGCCGTGTGCCTCGGTTCGGGACAGCCTAACTACCTCCGTTTGCTCCGATTTTTGGCATGCATCTTATTTACTCCCTTTTTAGGGACACTGTGGTCTGAGAGACCCACTTCGTGGTCAAACACCACTCCCGGTGCCTAACAGTCAGTTTTCGGGGCCTCGGACTGCGCGTTTCGGCCCCCGAACCTTCATTTTGCATCGGTTTTTGTTCATTTTTGGCCGGAACCTCTGTTTCATCACCAGGAAGGTCATAGAAGAGTGGGAGGCCAGTAATTGTTTTCAGCAACCAATTATATTCCTTCATCGCTCTCCGACGCCCATTTTTCTCACTTCAAAGCCAATATTGACCACCCTAAGGCCACTTTCTTCAGCTCCAAACCACATATTTGTGTTGTACACACCTGGGAGGACACAAATATCACATGGCCGGCTAGTAATTCCATTTGACCCTTTTGAACCCCTTTGAAAAGTGGGTTGTTCTCGTCTCCTGTTTCACTTCCTCCATTTTTGGACCACAGGGTTGTGTTGAAGGCACTTGGGAGGACACCAATTTGTGGTGGCCGGCCAAAAATTCAACTTGGCCTTTTTGACCCCTGGCCGGCCGGCAATGGAGGGGTGGCCGGCCGGCCACCTGCAGCTTCAAAACCTGGCCGGCCTTGCTCCTTTCAGTGAGTACATTACAGCTGTATACTTTTTTTTCCCCCCCAAAACCTGTATCCGGGGGGGACAACTTTTGGGGGGAAACTTGGCTTGTTTTCCCCCCCTTTTTTCCCTCCCTTTTTTCCCTCCTTTTCTCCCCCTCTTTGGTCCATATAACCAGCCTCCAGCACTGGTGAAAAGGGTTGAAAAAAAATCCCTTTGAGCCTTGTATGCATATCTCCT
The DNA here is from genome assembly GCA_036172215.1 of Camellia granthamiana. Taxonomy (NCBI): domain Eukaryota; kingdom Viridiplantae; phylum Streptophyta; class Magnoliopsida; order Ericales; family Theaceae; genus Camellia; species Camellia granthamiana. Next base: position 54,767,254 of record CM069910.1, read on the forward strand.
CTCCCTCGTTCCATTCAAGCTTCAAAACACCAAGTCCTACACCCTTTTCTTCATCACCACCTAGCACCACACTACCACTTCCATTCCAGCAGCTTGGAGGTCTTCTCAGAGGCTAGGAGGCAGTTTTTCTTGGTCCAAAAGGCAACAAAGGATTGGTCATCAAGGGTGAGTTGATTTCTCCCTCTTTCCTAGCTCATTTTTGTACCATTTCTTAGACCTCTTTGCTTGCTGTTTTGAGCTCCGATCAAAACTGAAAGTGGCATTTTTTTGAGCTCTATTTCATCTTTCATTAAGGGTCTTACCCTGTTTGGGACCCCCATCTTGCACTTGCTTCATTACCCCTTTGTATGCCATAATCTTGCATAGTATTTTTGGCCTATGTGAAATCTGTTTTGGAGCATGATGTAAACTGTATATAGGCTTATTTTGAGCCCTTCTTCAACATTTAAGAAGGGCTCATCACTGTTTGGGACCTCCATGTGCCACTTGTCATTATCCCCCTCTTTGGTCCCCATTTTTGCATGATTTATTAGCCTGTTGAGCTTCTGTTTTTGGACCTTGGTCCGAACTGAAAAGAGGCTTATTTTGACCCCCTCTTCATGTTTCATTAAGGGTCTATGGCTGTTTGGGACATCCTTTTTATACTTCATGTTATAGCTCTCTTGGTGCCCTTATTTTGCATAGCATTTTGAGCATACTTGTATCTGTTTTTGGGGTTTGTCATAAATTTTGATACATCATATTTTTGGCCCCTCTTCAATATTTTAGAAGGCCCCTTCCCTGTTTGGGGCCAGAATTTGTGAGTTGCTTCATTACCCCTCTCTTGGCCTCCATTTTTGCATGCTAATTTAGTCCCATTTGTGCTCACTGTTTGGCCATGCTTTGAACTGTAAACATGCTTTTCTTGGGGCTTCCTAGCTTCTGTCTTCATACTTCATGTTCAAATTATGCATGCATTGCATAACTATAGGCCATTTCATGCACCAAAATCCATGTTTCGGGACTCGTTCCATGCATCGGGTATCATTTTGCCATGATTCGGGGCTGTTTTGCATCTCATTTTGCCTCTGAAAATTGTATGATCATATGCCATATTCCATGTTTTGCCATGTCTTGTTAGAGTGGCATTCCGTGCCGTAGGTTCGGTCCTCAGTTTGCGTGCACGCGTGCACGCACTTCGAGTTGTCTCATTTTCATCTTATGGCCTCTTATGTGAGTGTGACTGAGGTCCACTTGTGTTGGTGTAAGTCCATATTGCATTGTGTATGCCATTTCATTTCATAGCATTGTGTATGCTAGGATGTATGTTAGCGCATTGTGTATACCATGTTACCTCGTACATCGTGTATGCCATTCCATAACATTTTGCATGTTAGGTTATATCTTAGTTGCATTTCATGCATATCATGCATATTGCATTGTGTTCGGGATAGGAGTTAGCCCGGGCACGGGAAACGAGGTACATTCCGTACTCCGAGTGACGGAACGTGTCTCAATTCCCCAGTCACCGACACTCCGGATCATCCATGATGGAGTTAGGTCTTGTTGTGTTTTCATGTGCATTCATTTCATATTGAATTGTGCAATTTGACTCCTCGGCCATCATGCATCGAGATGCGTGATTGGTGGCACGAGGATCGAGGCATGCATACATTTGTAAAAATATATTGCCATGCCCCTTTCCTGCTCTCTGTTGCAGCAAATCAAGAATCATCAGTCTTCCGAGGCTTGGCGCGCTTTTCAAAAAACCATTGCAAAACAGAGGCTAATTAGGGCATCACAGTGGATTTCCGCGCAAGGCAGCCTAAACATACATCATCCATCAGAATCAAGGCAGTCCCTGGCTTGCATGCCAGTTTATTATTTTCTTAGTTAATTTGTAAATTAATTAGGAATTTGTACACATGTTGGACTGTATTATTTGGACTGTAATATTCTTTTATTCGGGACTGTATATTTATTCGGACCCTCTGCGCGAGGGCATAATTGTAATAAGTGTGGGTGAGTGTGATGTATGTCTTCCAACCCCACGTCTTTCTTCCCTTTTATTTACCTACTTATGATGGTTAGATTAGGGCATGTTTCAATTAGCATACAGTATGATAGCATGTTTGCATTCATTCATCTGTCTTGCACGCACCAGGCTCGGCGCATCGTACTAACTGTATTTGTATTTCAATTCCAAGTTGAATACATGTTAGCTATAGCATTCCATATGCCATGTTTAGAATAGCCGAGCCTGCTATAGTTGCATTTTTGCATGTGTTGCATTAGGCATTTCAGCATATTTAGGATCATGCATGGATTTCTAATGAGTTTCTGTTTTGGCTGGGAGTACTCGGTGAGTTTTTATACTTTAGCATCCTTGCATGCGTGTAAGTGTTGCCATGAATAGCATGCTTACCATGAGGCTAACTGCTTATGTGATATAACTGCTTGAATGCCTGTGGCTGAAGGTTGGGTTATTTGGATTTGAACAATTCATCAAATGTTTGTTTTAAGCCCACTAGATAGTGGCAAAACCATGTTTTCTAAGCCCACCCGAGGGTGGCAAAATCTGCATTTTAAGCCTACCTGCGGGTAACAAACCATCTTTCAAAAACAAACATGGAATGTGTTGTTCCAATTCAGGCGATCCAGTCTATACTTGTATGCTGTGCGCATCACGTAGTAATCTAGGCTAATAACCGGAATAAGAACACACAATGTTTTCAAAACTAGATATCACGGTTAGTAGAGGCCGGTCTTTGACCGGGCGAGCGGGGGTGCTCATGAAGTGACCTTCCCTAATCGTACCCAAGTTCCCGAGCCGAGGCAACTTTGGTGATGACGGACACGTGGCCTTTGGCACCGAATCAGGGTTTCCTAAATTTCTCCATAAAAAAAATATTTAGGTGGCGACTCTGTATCTGGCAAAGCAGTCTATGTTTGGCACTTCTTTCAAAAATCTGTTTTCTCAAAAACGATTTGCCAGATTTGGACTCTTTGGTTCAAGATTTAGAACCGTGACAATCGAGTCCTTGAACTGTAGTGAGCCCAAATGAACAGAACGGGACTTAACCCTCCCGGGGCGTTCGGGGACGTCTACAGTTTCTGGCGACTCCGCTGGGGATTTAGAGAACTTGACTCGAACTCATGATATCTGGTTTTGATTACACTTGTATGTTTCTTTGCATTGCATTTGCATTGGTGCGCCTAGGACACCGTGTTTGCCATATGCCATTCCCGAACGATTTGCCAGAGGCTTGTCTTGTCAAGACATGACCATAAGGCTGATCGGCTATGGGCTCTGACAGCATGGGAACACAAACCCCGGTTTTACCGGGGCACCCTTTTTGACCATTCGACCTAGTGCATATTCGGATCCATAGTGACCATTCCAAACTAGGACAGGCTACTTACCCGTTTATAGGTTGTTTGAAACCGCTGCGTGCGTAGTGAAACCCTAGTTCCTGACAAAATAGGACAGGGAAACCCTACCCCAACATAGGGGTGTTTTGGCTCTCACTTATCTGTTATGTACTTTAGAGTGCGTCTCTACAGGAATGCATGTATCAGTTTATGAGTTTGAGCATCAGGCCTGCGGGCATCAGTCAGTATTTGAGAATCAGTTATCTGCGGGTATCCGATTCAGTTTTGGGGACAGTGATTCAGGAATATTGATCAGTGTTTGAGGACAGTGTGTATTCAGCTTATCAGCCGTGTGTTGTTATGCCCAGCCGTGTGTTGTGTATTTAATTTAAGCTGTTATGCTGTCTGTTTATCTGGTTATTTATTTCCTTTTCGCTTTATTTATCTTTTTGCTAGGGCAGGGTTTTTAGCACAATTGCTTCCGAACCAGTAGATATTCCCCAAGAACTTTGGACAAGAGGTCGTCGGCTCAATCGATCTGAGGATCTGGTTGACGGACAGCCAGTGTTCCATTCTCTACCCCCAGTTGTTAGAAGAAGGCCAAGGAGGCGCAGTGTGTCAGAGCAGGGATTACCGGGGCAGTGGGCTACTTTAGCAGCAAACAGTCAGGTTGGGGTTTCTGTTTCCGCCATAGAGATACACTTACCGGTCAGTCAGCTGGACCAACAGAATATGGCCGGGATAGAGGAAATGATGCGTCAAATGCAAGAGAGCATGAGACAGATGCAGGAGGATGCTATCCGCCAAGCGGAATTTTCTAAACAGCAAGCCACAATCATGGCCCAGCAGGCTGAGCTCATCACTAGGCTCTAGCAGCAAGCCGGAACATCAACCTCACACCCAGCTTCTCCTCCGTCGGGGATCCCACTACCCGAGCAGGCACCAACCGCCCAAAATACCCTGCCAAATCCCCAAAACACCCTACCAAATATTCAGGAGGACACGAGCCTTCCAACGGGGCCAACTCCGCCCCCACTTCCACCTCAACTGTCCAAGACCCATACACCCAACCACCCGGACTCTCCCTTCGAGTTCGAGATAGACCATACAGCTCTGAAATTGAGCAAGCTTGAGAAGCTTTTCAAGAAATCCCAGGGGGTGAAGGCTATTCCAGATATCGAGGACGGATATACCGATGTGGCCGTGACATTGCCAGACAGATTCAAAATGCCCCAGATCGATCGCTTTGATGGATCCGGGGACCCCATGGTCCACCTCCGGCTATTTTCAGATATACTGCGGCCAATGGGCCTAACCAGACCACAAAAACTTTCACTATTCGGCCGAACCTTGTCGGGTGTGGCCGCCATCTGGTATACAAAGCTGGAAGATGATGTCAAGAGGAGTTGGGACGAAATGGCTGAAGCCTTTGTTGCACAGTACTCGTACAATACCCAGATCGATATTACAACCCGTGATCTCGAAACAACAAGGCAGGAGCCCAAAGAGAGCTTCTCAGATTTTGTGACCCGGTGGAGGGCAAAGGCCTTGATGATGACTCTAAGGCCTACAGACAAAGACCAGATCAGGATGATTGTGCGCAATCTCCAACCAAAATTGATAGAGAAGATGATTGTACTCCCCTTTCCCACCTTTTCAGATCTACATGAGATGGGGGTACAGATCGAAGATGCAATAAAACAAGGTCTGATTGACCAGGACCGGGAGCAACCCCGGAGGACATTTAACCGCAACAACAACGCAGGCCCGAGTGGCGCTGCAAACACAAGAGCTTCGGAGGTCAGTATGGTCACCACCATTTCCCCTCCCCATCCAAGGCCCGCGGCAGCCACACCTTTCTCTGGTGCATCTAGAAGCAGCACCCAAACCACCAAATATCAGCCCAGAGGCCAAAGAACCTTTACACCCCTCTATATGCCCCTGTCCAAGGCTCTGGGGGTATTAATCAGGAAGAAGCATTTGACGCCCCTAGAGCCGAGGCCACTACCAAATTCACTCCCTCCCTCTCATGACCCAGCCAAATACTGCGCGTATCACCAACAGCACGGTCATGACACCGACCGTTGTTTTAGATTGCGTCATGAGATCCAGGATCTTATTGACAAACAGGTGATCGCGCCTCTCGAAAAAACCAACGTCACAACAAATCCCCTCCCACTACATAACCAAGCCCCTCCTCCCAACAGAATCAACTTCATTCAAACTGGGGTCGTGCCTTACGATCCTAGTATCTATATCACCCCATCCTACCTACCTAAGCCGGAGGTGATCCTTCCTGTCTGCACTGACTTGTGCATGATGGACATCTCCACAACCCAATCTGAGCCAAAGGTGGTGACCACTGAAGATGAGACAAGGCAGATCTCAGAGGAAAGTACGGTTGTTGAGTCTGGGATTGAACAGTCTGGGAATCTTGCTGAAGGAGCCTATGATCCAAGTGAATACATCCAATCAGTGGGCCAGTCTGAGCTGAGTGTAGGGCTGCCAGGAAAAACAGAGTTATGTGTGATTCAGGGGGACAGATTTGAACGGGGAACGGATGATCTAACAGCCGTAGGAGAGGACCTTGCCAACCTCCAGTTCTTCAGTGACCAAGAATCAGGGGATACAGCAATCAACTGGTTCGAATATGAGGAGTCGGCAGAAGTTACCGGATGGTTAGATGATCAACCAGACGTCGTAGAATATCAACTAGAACAAGGCCCGGCAGGGGCGAGAGTATCAGTGATGGCCGGAAGGGCCGAGAGTCAGAATGCACCGCCGGAGAGCGCCGGCACTGAGAATTTCGCTCAGAATTTGGGGATTGTAAATGCAGGGAATATTGACCAACCAGCTGTACTGACACAGTTGGAACAACAAAGATTTGAGGATTCCGAGAGAATCAGAAAAGCTAAGGCCCATGTGGGGGTCGAGAGTGCTGTGTGCACAGGAACAGGAAATGCTACGGGCATGAAGACTGAAGGTGCTGTGAGTACGATCATACCGGAGCCGGACAGGTGTCTGTCGGCTACCGACGGAATGTGGTGGGAAGACGATGACTTATGTCTTGCCCACACAGATGAGGACTGGGGGAGTAGTCAACCAGATGATACCTGGTATATTGACGAGATCGCTCATATGACAAGAAGTGGGCGGTATTTCAAGCCTCCGCACTTAGACCAACCTGAGGCATCTGGGAAAGACAAGGAAGCTGAGAAACAGAGAGAGAAACAGATTGAAGAAGAAGCTGTGCTCAAGCAATTGAAGAAGATACAAGCAGACATCTCCATCTGGGGACTGCTTATGGCGTCGCGAGTACACAGACAGGCTGTCCTATCTGCTATGGACAGGGCCAAACTCTCTATAGACACTACACCAGAGCAGCTGGTTGGGCTGGTTTTTCCGGGAGGAAGTTCCCTGGCTTTAACCTTCTCAGACAAAGAACTACCACCTGAGGGCGTGAATCATAACAAACCTCTCTACATCTCCGTGGAATGTAGAGACAAGTGGATATCGGTGGTACTTGTTGATACCGGGTCTGCCATCAATGTCTGCCCAGCCAGAACAGCATATGCAATCGGGTTGAAGCCCGCGGACTTCATCCTGACAACTCAGGTGATTAGAGCATACGATAATACTAGCAGAGAAGTGATGGGGACTGTCAAGATTCAGACCCAGGTTGGTCCAGGACAACACAACATCAAATTTCATGTCTTGGACGTTCCCGCAACCTTCAACTTACTCTTGGGGCGACCGTGGTTGCACCAAGTAAAGGTAGTCTCTTCCACTCTACATCAAATGCTGAAGTACCCTCACGGGAAGGGGGTGGCTATTGTCTTCGAAAATTCATCCATCCATCCGCCGCCGGAAGTGTCTACACCAGTTCTAGAAATCGAGCATGGCACGGAGGATGTGTTCTTATCGGGGTTCACTTTGGCTGAGGCCCGGGTGGTGCAGAATATTATGGCTGTGAATGAAGGTTTGTACGTCAGTGCTCAATCCGTCTACCTCATGAACAAGCTACAACACATCCCTGGGATGGGATTAGGAAGGAGCGGCCGGAAAGGCGTCGCAACATTGTCCGAGGTGCCACACAACCCTCATACCTTTGGTTTGGGTTATCTGCCCACCAAAGAGGACTGGGTGAGGAAGGGAAAGGAAATGGCCGGAAGAGCCAAAGCAAAGCAGGCTGGGAAGCCTTTTGAATTAATGCATAGGCCCATTCAGGGTACCCTGAACGGACGCTTCGTCCGGGAGGGGGAGGACTTTCCATTTTGCGGCTTCCCGGAGCCGTGGATAAACGCGGAGAAGAAGCGCGTGCCCGGTTTCGAGATCTTCTTCGACCTGCAACTATCCGGGGATGACGTTGCCACAGAGCAGACAAACCCATCAGGTGAGGTTGAGCAGTGTAAGGCAGTGGATCCTGAGGGCACAGAATTTGAAATAGGGGTAGCGCTGGCATGTCTACTCTCTGATCCTCCGATCGACCATAAGTGCTTGGGGGATAACTTCGCGGTTTCCATGATTAGAGATGAAACGGCTGTGGGCCAACCAGCAGCTATCTTGGATGCATCTATCGCACCCTCTCTCACTTGGCAATACGAGGAGGGATTTCTGTCCAGCAGCACCGGGTCAGGTAGTGAGCCGGAATCTGATTCCACCGAGTCTTGTGAGTCGGAATCAGATTCCAGCTCGACTGAGTCTGAGTCTGGTACTCCTGGGGATGTTAACCCGGATGCCACAGTCCTGTCTAGGTCGTCTTTTTCCTTTTCATTTGAGTCTGTTGTAAATGAATCGGACGATTTGGATGTGCCTAATGAGAATCAAGCAACTGTGGTTTCTGAGTACTTTTCTGTGCCCTTAATTTATTGCATTAATTCAGACTTTCAAAATTTTGAAAACGACGAGGACGAAGTTCCTCCGGTTTTGCAACGATTAATTGAGCAGGAGCAGGAGAGATTTGTTAAACCCCTTGTGGACGAAATCACTACCGTGAACATTGGTACTGAGGAGGACCCACAGCTGGTCCAGATCGGGTCCACGTTGTCTTCGGAGGAACGCGAGCGCTTAGTCGCTTTATTAAAAGATTTCAAAGATGTTTTCGCGTGGTCCTACGAAGACATGCCTGGAATCGATTCTGAGATTGTACAGCATCGGATCCCCCTTGACCCCGAGGCCCGACCTGTCAAGCAGAAACTCAGGAGGATCCGCCCGGACTGGGCTCTCAAGATTAAGGAAGAGGTCACCAAGCAAATCGACGCAGGCTTCCTGCTGGTATCTGAATATCCGACTTGGTTGGCCAACATTGTTCCGGTGCCAAAGAAGGATGGCAGGATCCGAGTATGCGTGGACTTCAGGGATTTGAACAGAGCTAGTCCGAAGGACGACTTTCCCTTACCGCATATTGATGAGTTGGTGGATTTCACAGCAGGCACGCATTGCTTTCATTTATGGATGGCTTCTCAGGTTACAACCAGATAGTAATGGCACCAGAAGACAGGGAAAAGACTGCATTCACCACCCCGTGGGGGACATACTGCTATAGAGTCATGCCGTTTGGGTTGAAGAATGCTGGAGCTACTTATCAACGGGCCGCGACCACAATATTACATGATATGATCCACAAGGAGGTTGAGGTGTACGTGGACGACATGATTGTCAAGTCCAAAGAAAGAGAGGGCCACTACACGCCCTTGCATAAGTTTTTTCAAAGGATCAGGGAATTCCGGTTGCGGCTGAACCCTCAAAAGTGTACATTCGGTGTTACAGCGGGAAAAATGCTGGGGTTTCTGATTACACAAAGGGGCATCGAAGTCGACCCTTCCAAAATCAAGGCCATTCTAGAAATGCCCCCACCAAGGACTGAAAAGGAGGTGAGAGGCTTTGTGGGTAAAGTGCAATTCATAAGGCGGTTTATCTCAAAATTAACCTTGACTTGTGAACCACTTTTTGGTCTCCTAAAGAAAGGCAAGAAATTTCAATGGGACGGCCGATGTCAAGCAGCGTTTGAGCAGATCAAAGAATATCTACAGAACCCGCCCGTTTTATCACCACCAGAACCAGGAAAACCGTTGATTTTGTACCTATCAGTGACTGAGACCACGATGGGCTGTATGCTCGCACAAGAGTCTGAAGACAGGGTGGAGAGAGCCATCTACTATCTGAGCAAGAAGATGCTAGAGTATGAAACTCGCTATACACCGCTGGAGAAGGCTTGCTTAGCTTTGGTATGGGCTACCAGGAAGCTGCGGCACTACCTGTTAGCTCACTCCGTAATGTTGGTTTCACGACTCGATCCCATCAAATATCTTTTCGAGAAACCAGCACTTACGGGTAGGCTAGCTCGTTGGTTGCTGTTGCTCTCTGAATTTGATTTGAAGTATGTCACACGCAAGTCAGTCAAAGGAAGAGCAGTAGCAGAGTTCCTTGCCGACCATCCGGTTGAGGGGGATGAAGCATTTGAGTACTTATTCCCAGATGAGGCCATTTTGCATATCGATGACGAAGCCTGGACGATGTACTTTGACGGAGCGTCAAATCAGTACGGGTACGGGATAGGAGTGCTGCTGATAGCACCCGACAATTCCTGTATTCCCCTAGCCTTCAAACTCCGATTCAAAGTCTCGAACAATGAAGCAGAATACGAGGCATGCATTGCTGGCCTAGAAGCAGCCCTAGAACTAAGGGCAAGACGACTGAACGTCATTGGGGACTCGAACCTTGTTGTGTCTCAAGCAAAAGGAGACTGGAAAGTAAAAGAGGAAAAGATGATGATGTATCACCAAACCTTGGATTTTCTAATTCCTCGGTTCGAGAAGCTAAGTTTTACTCATCTACTAAGAGAGAACAACAGGTTCGCAGATTCTTTAGCAACTCTATCTTCCATGATAGACATCCCATGTGGAGTCCGGATGCGTCCAGTCATCATTGACCAGAAGTTTGCACCAGCCTATGAGTCGATTGCTGCTATAGATGAGGTTCAGGACAAAAACCCCTGGTATTACGACATTTGGAATTTCTTAGAGAAGGAAACATATCCGCCGGGGGTGAATGCCAAGGACAAAAGGGCAATACGAAGATTGGCCGTTCAGTTCATCATCTGTGGGGGTAAGCTGTATAGAAGAGGTCATCTGGGAATGCATAAACTGTGTGTTGATGCCGAAGAGTCGAAGCGCCTGGAGGAGAATGTGGAGCACATATGAATGGGGTAATGCTGGCACGGAAGATCCTCAGACAGGGGTACTACTGGTCCACTATGGAGGAGGATTGCATCGGTTTCGTTCGGCGATGCCACAAATGTCAGATCCATGCAAATTGCATGAACATCCCGCCGACAAAGCTGTACAACATGACTTCACCATGGCCATTTTCAGTCTGGGGAATTGATGTGATCGGGGCTATTACGCCAAGGGGGTCGAATGGGCATGAGTTCATCCTAGTTGCGATAGATTATTTTACAAAGTGGGTTGAGGCCCAATCTTACGCGGTGTTGAAGGCTTCGCACGTTGCAAAGTTTATCAGAAACAACATCATCTGTCGCTACGGGGTCCCAAATGAGATAATTTCAGATAACGGATCCCACTTCAAGAAGTAAGTGATAGACTTGTTGGAAAAATACAACGTGGCTTTTCATAAGTCATCTACCTATCAGCCGCAGACCAATGGAGCAGTTGAGGCTGCGAACAAGAACATCAAGCACATATTGCAGAAGATGGTGGAAACCTACCGGGACTGGCCAGATAAGCTGCCGTTTGCTCTGTGGGGCTACCGGACTTCAATCAGAACTTCTACTGGGGCGACTCCGTATTCATTGGTTTATGGGATGGAGGTCGTTCTACCTATTGAGATTGAAGTTCCGTCATTGCGAGTATTGGCCGAGTGTCAAATAGCCGAGGCAGATTGGCAACAGAGCAGATTCGAGGAACTCATGCTTTTCGATGAAAGAAGACTGAAAGCACTGTACCACATTCAAGGTTATCAACGCAGAATTGCCTGGGCTTTCAACAAGAAGGTTAAGTCCAGGAATTTAAAGGAAGGAGATTTGGTGCTCAAGGACAACCGAGCTCCCATCCACGACCCAAGGGGCAAGTTCAGACCCAATTGGACTGGTCCCTACATCATCAAGTCAATCTGGACAGGTGGAGCTGTGGTTCTGATGGATCTGGATGGCTTAGAGTTTTCACAACCGATCAATTTGGACAAGTTGAAGAAATACTATCCTTGAGAGGCTCGCTACGCCGAAAACCCGAAAGGGCGACCTAGGCAAAACTCAGAGCACAACAAAATTTTGAAAATATAAAAACTGAGCTCGCAAGGTTAAAAACCCGCAAAGGGCGGCCTTGGCAAAAGTTAGAGCGCAAAAGGAGAGTAAAAATACCCGAGCGAACCTAAGCCTGAACTACGTAAGGCTTGATTCCCATCTTTGGGATACGTAGGCAGCTTCATCCTGAAATTCAGCCATAAACATTTTCCCCGATCAACTTTGTCCATTTTGATCATCTCAGTCATCCTTGTCCATCAGCATTCATCGTGATCTCCGGTGCAGTGCTATTCAGACTAGGGGCAACTTTCCGTTGCCATACAGTGCTGCGGTACCTATCAGACTAGGGGCAACTTTCCAGTTGCTAGGATCCGGGGTTGTGCATCTCAGTGATAGATCTCAGGCGTGTCCAGTTCTGATCCATATCGAAAATAGTTTTGAAAAGTTTTAATAAAAGTTGACTTTGTTCAAATTAATCTTTTTACAACTAAGATCATTTTTGGACCAAAGCGGAAAATTCTCAGTACCACAACCTTCAATTTCATTGATTTTAAAACAGAGTTCTCCTACTCTTGCATACAATTGAAGTTGCTTTTTATTACACTCATAATGAAAACTTGAAAGTACTAATAAAGCAATAAATCTAGGGCATAGTCAAGTCAGGTGTCCCTGCGCCCCCTCCCAGAGCTAGTCGAAGCCTCTGATGCTAAGCTGGGCCCAGTTTGCGCCTCCTCATTGAGCCAATCCCAGCACTCGTCAGACAAAATGCAACTGAAAGTGGGGGCGGGGGCCAGGAGCTCTCTATTTTCCCATGCTGCGGCCTGCCGAACCAGCTGTGCGCCTCGGACCGGGAATGTAACCGGGTACTCTATCCCCTCTGGTGGGCAAGTTTGATCATGACCGAACTGGCGTAGGATACGGAATGGGAAATAGAATGCGCAGTGAGTCAAGCCAATCAATCGAATCCCGATCTGCCGGGACATGCTGTAACTCATTGCTGGGAGATTGAGCCAAGGACAGCGCCAAGCAATGCGATCCGCAGACAAATTGCACATCCAGTCAAACCACCACCTTTCATCGGGGGCATCGACTAGGTGCTATCGAAAGAAGTAGCCTCGAGCTGAGTAGGCTGGGCAAGAATCCACAACCTGCAATTTATCCATCAACCATACCTGGAGAGGGATGAAAAATGAGAGAATAAAGAATAGAGAGATGTACGACGAGAGAAAATGTAAGAAAAGGGTTTTGTGAGAAAAACCAAGCCTGAGGGCCGAGTGATGTGAGCAAATACATATGTGAGGTTGGGTGGGAAACATTACCTGCAACAGCAGTGGACTCCCGGCAAATCTGGTCGTCTCCCGGCGATAGATAGCATCCAGACCCATCAGCGTTTCGGCCAATATCAAGGCGATACAGCTCTTTCCTTCTTTCAAGCCTTGAGTAACTTCAATCAGACGAACACTAGATCCTCCAGAGCTTGAGACAACCAGAAATTGAGATAGCATGCACAAACAGAGGGCATGTCACCGGAAACCTTGCCAATGATGGTCACTGCGGTCACCAGCATCGGAGAACCGATAAATCAGGCTCAGGATATCCAACATTCCGTCACAAATCAGGGACCGAGCATCATGAGCGGTAAGTCCACACATTCGCCCTAAGGTTTGGGCATGGCCAAAATTAAGTTGAGGCAAGATCTCTTCCGAACGCTCGGACTCCATTAAAACTTGAAAATCTTCGAAAGTTAGACATACCTCTTGCCCGCCGAAACTAAAGACGTGCGTCACCGGGTTCCAAAACCTCGCCGCGGCATGGAGGAAGGGAAAGTGCAGCGGAGTGCGGCTCAATGTGAATAGTGCATTCAAGCCGAAACCCCGAAAATTCAACTTTTCCGAGCCATCTAAAGAAGCCATCCAAACTGTGAGATTTTCGGCGAGAAAAGCTTCCATTTTGGTGAAAAACTAAGATGAAATGAATCAAACACGGGTTTGAGGCTTTTAAAGGGGATGAGACACTATTCGGGGACATGTGTCAAAAATTTGGTGGCTGCTGAGCAAAGTGGCCGGCCGGCCACCTTTTCTAGCAAGCCGGCTACCTTTTCCCCCCTCAGATACAAAAACTGGCCGGCCGGCTCCCAAAAGTGGCCGGCCATGCTCCCATGTGTGCCATTGGTCCTGTTTTACCCCCCAGAGGAAAGTTCCAGGCATTTCCAAGCATCGGGTGTATCGAAGGCCTCCATTTCCCTCTGTTTCGGATGCGTTCCGTTGCCCAGATCGTCCGAAGTACGCTTTGTTTTGTTTATCAAGTTGTAATTTTTGCTTATCGAGTTGTCGTTTTGTTTATCGAGTTGTAAGTTTTGTCGAGCTGTCGTATTTTGTGTTTTGAGTTGTTGCTCTTTGTTTAAGCAAATTTTGTTAAGTTTTGTTTGTTTATCAAGTCGTTAACATTGTTGTATTTTGCTTATCGAGTTGTAAACTTGCTAAGATTCTGTTATTTCTTAGTGAGTCGAGTTACTTGATTTGTTGCGTCGGTTCATTACCTGACCCGGTAAATACACAGTGCACATTTCCATTCAATCCCATTTTTGTGCAAAATGATGCGATGCGATGCTGAGAACATAAAAATACAACACTTTTTCAAAAAGCTGTTTCACCCCATCATATTTCCTTTTACAAACAAAGGTACAAGTTTTACAGAAAATAAAACTACCTAACAACATGCAAAGTGCTACAAACTACTAGCAAAAAGGAAAATAAAGCAGGGAACAGCAGCATCAACGCTCTCGGGAGCGGGAATGAGAGGCCCTCCTCATCCTCTTCTGCGGGACAACCTCTGCACCACCATCACCATCCGAGTCGGAGCTGTCATCCTCAGGATCCCCCTCAGCCTCGCCTCCACTCCCGGAACCAAGACCGGAATCCCCCTCCTCAGCGGATGTCTCCGACTGACGGCCTGCGACCTCCTCCTCCTCATCCTCATCGGGCTCCGCCTCTATAATATGTGCCCTGCGTCTGCGAGAGGACCCTCCTCGAGCTCCTCGAAAAGGCCTGGATGGCCCAGCTCCTCGAAAAGGCCTGGAAGGCCCAGCTCCCCGAAAAGGCCTGGATGGCCCAGCGCCCCGAAAAGGTCCAGATGATCCACCTCTCTGAGAAGGCCCAGGTGGCCCAGCCTGCGGCGGAGCATATACAGGAGGCATCTGAAAAAACGAAGAGTTCAATTTGAATACATCAGCTCAAATATGTATATCTGATGCAGATACAAGAAAGCTACATGAGGAGGGTACATATAAAGTGCAGTATGTAAGTAGGGTGTGTGTCAGATGTGCTCTACACAAACAGCCTATCAATGCAGTAGAATGTTCAAAACCAGCGTGTCGTCAGAAATATGATAAATACAAGAAAAATGAACAGTACCTGCACACCCATAATGGCCAGCTGTGCCTCCCTCCGCAGGATCATGCCCTCAAACGCGGCCATCACTCCAAGCATCTCATCCACATACTCAACAGGAGGCTGTAGATACAAATGTGAAACTATCAATAAAGGAATGAATGTCTAAGTATCCGACTGATAAATCAAAGCTGTAAAACATACCGGTGGCGAATCAGGATCTCTGACATATTTGTGGTCAAGAAGGGGAGGCTCCAGCGAGACCTGGTAAGGAACCCCAAATCGCCAACTCGTCAACTCGGTCGGCATGTCTGGCCACCCAGGATGATAAAGAGTCGGAGGAATCGGGGGAATCGATCCACCCCCACCTCTAGATGTACCGGCCCCGCTGCTGGAAGGAATATCTGTAGCCCGAGCCTGGCTCGAAGACAGCACACCAATAGGCCTCATCAAGGGAGTGCGCACTCCCGTCAAGGGAGGCATCAGATATACGTGGCGATAAGTGGCATAGTCCCCCTCCTCAAGATGTAGCAAGGCATCAGTGCCCAGCATAGCACTAACCACATCCCGGGAAGAGAGCCCATCAGCAGTCCGCATACTGACTGGGGGTGCTGCGGGAGGGTCCTGAGAAGTATAACCCCCATACTTGACGCAAAAAGCGTTCCCCCAGAAACCATGCTCTACCAGCTGGTCCTTCGAATAGGATCCTGTACTGGGAGGTGCCCGATCCTCCGGCATACTGAAATCGGAGACCATCACCCAAGGGCGCCCAGGGCTACCATGTAATCTGCGGATAACCAGTGCATAAACCAATCAGAAATCAGGGATATACGGGACAGATCAAAGATGAAAACGGAAGGGACTGAGAGTTCTGAAATACCTCCGTCGTCTGCACAGTGTCGAAATACTGCCGTAGATAAAAGAGAGTCTCTCGGGGTCTCGGCCGGTGCTGGCCCTCGAATACCAGTGAGTACGGGGTCATGAGGGGCCTTGCCACCACCAACTCTGGGGCTAACGTCGGGAAATATACATAGACCCATAACTGAGGAAAGCAGTGCAAATACAAAGTGCTGAGGGCAAAATACAGAGTGTAAAGTGCGTTGTGTGTGCAATGTACAAGTAATGAGTAGCAGAAATGTAAATCAAGAGGACAGAAAGTACCTCCCAGGCTCTCCAATAACCGCCAAGTAAGTCTCCCTGCCCGCGGGAGGTCGCGCTCATGTAGCAGTAAAGGGTAGCCAAGCCGGCGCCACCCCAGTCATACCGTCTGACCTGTGATAGGTCCACCAGAGCGCTCAATAGATACAGCCCAACCGTGTTCCCTCTATCGGCAAACAGCGTAGTCCCGAAGAGGAACATAAGAAAACCACGGGCATACTGCTCTACCTCCTCAGGAGTCCCGGGCTCCATCCCCTCCCTCCGAAAATGGGAAGAGAACCAGGTGTATCGGACTCTCCCTAAAGCTCTATCGACAGGCGGGCGGGCCCCCAGCAAATGTATCCAAGCGGCCTCCCATTCGCCCATGTCCTCGTCGTAAGGAATGGGCCAACCTCCTATGTCCAGGCCAGTCAATACAGCAAAATCCAGTGGGGTCATAGTCAAATCCCCAGTGGCAGAAAAATGAAAGAAGTTGGTGGTGTCCCACCATCTCTCCACCAAAGCTGCCATCAGTGTCCTCTTGACAGGACAACGCGATAACCCGGCGCAGAAAGACCCGAACCCTGCCAAATCAACTAAATCCTGGACAGCCTCCGGGAGCTCAGCGTACCAATCTCTAGTAGCGGTGGAGCCATATCCCCGTACAGTGCGAGAACCAACCTGCATTCAGAATGAATACATGTGTCAGTATAAAATGAATAAGCTGTGTGCAAATGAAATGAATAAGCTGTGTGCAAATGAAATGAATAAGCTGTGTGCAAGTAAATGGGCTGTGTGCGAAGTAAAGTAAGTGAACTGTGTGTTCAAACTCTAAATCAGTGTGTGCTGCGTGTTCACCTTGGGCTGTGTGTTCAGAAAATCCGAGTTAGGGCTGTGTGTTCTACTCTAAATCAATGTGTGCTGCGTGTTCACCTTCAAAATATGGGCTGCGTGTTCATCTCAAATGTTTGGGCTGCGTGTTCTACTCTCAATCAGTGTGTGCTGCGTGTTCACCTTCAATTTGGGCTGTGTGTTCAGAAAATCCGAGTTAGGGCTGCGCGTTCTATTCTCAATCAGTGTGTGCCGTGTGTTCACATCAACGACGAGCTGTGTGTTCGACATCAAAATGTGGGCTGCGTGTTCATCTCAAATGTTTGGGCTGCGTGTTCTACTCTCAATCAGTATGTGCTGCGTGTTCACCTTCAATTTGGGCTGTGTGTTCAGAAAATGCGAGTTAGGGCTGCGCGTTCTATTCTCAATCAGTGTGTGCCGTGTGTTCACATCAACGACGAGCTGTGTGTTCGACATCAAAATGTGGGCTGCGTGTTCATCTCAAATGTTGGGCTGCGTGTTCTACTCTCAATCAGTATGTGCTGCGTGTTCACCTTCAATTTGGGCTGTGTGTTCAGAAAATCCGAGTTAGGGCTGCACGTTCTATTCTCAATCAGTGTGTGCCGTGTGTTCACATCAACGACAAGCTGTATGTTCGACATCAAAATATGGGCTGCGTGTTCATCTCAAATGTTTGGGCTGCGTGTTCTACTCTCAATCAGTGTGTGCTGCGTGTTCACCTTCAATTTGGGCTGTGTGTTCAGAAAATCCGAGTTAGGGCTGCACGTTCTTTTCTCAATCAGTGTGTGCCGTGTGTTCACATCAACGACGAGCTGTGTGTTCGACATCAAAATATGGGCTACGTGTTCATCTCAAATGTTTGGGCTGCGTGTTTAACTCTCAATCAGTGTGTGCCGTGTGTTCACCTCAACAATGAACTGTGTGTTCAACATCAGAGAATGGGCTGTGTGTTCATCTCAGAATTCAAGTATTGGGCCGTGTGTTCAATTCCCTACCGGCCCTACCGGTGTGTGCCGTGCGTCCACAATCAATTTATGGGCCCAGTGTTCAGAAATCCAAGTGATTGAACTGTGTGTTTAGAATGCAAACAGGATGCTGTGTCATAAACTAAACATTCTAAGTAAGCTGTGGACTCAAAATGAGCAGACAAACATGGCAAAGGCATAGAATGCATGAAAAATGCAGAATATGTTGCAGAAAAGGTAAAAACGAAGTAAATACCTCTCGTGCCTCGTAGAAGAGGTGATACTCTGGCTCCCGCAGAAGCAGATCTCCGGGTGCTCGCTCATTAAAGTCAGTGAAGTGACGAAAAACGGCCCGCGGAAGAACGTGTGCCGGTGGGGCGTACCTCTTGGAAATGAAGGGTCGAACCCTTGGAGGCAGAGTCATGACATCAAAATCATCCCCAGCACCCGGAGGACCTCCGCCATGAGGAAAATGACCGGCCATTTCAGAAGATCTGCAAAAGGAGCAAAAATTGGAAAAAGTCAACAAAAGTCAACTCCCGGGAAATGAAAAAGTCAACAAAAGTCAACTCCCGAGAAAATCTTCCAAATGTTGAGACAAACTTACCTCAAGTGGCGAAAATGAGAAAAGAAGCCCCAAAATCAAAATTTAATCGGTTCAAAGTGTTTAAAACTGAAAGTTTTCGCGAAAACAACTTGCGTGGGGGGTTGGAAAACGCGTATAGAGCTCAGATCTGGAGAGGAAAATGGTTTGGGAGGGAGGAGAAGATGATTTCGGACCTGATGTTATGAGCTCAAAGTGTTTGGGTGAGTGTATTTAAAGAAAAGAAGGTAAAAAGACCAAAATGCCCACGGATTTGGGCAAGTGGCCGGCCGGCCACCTTTTCTGGCTGGCCGGCCATCCTCTTTTTGAAACCTGGCCGGTGGTGATCCCTAGGTGGGTCCCAAGCTCTCTGCAAATTTTGAGGAAGATTGGAGTTCCCGGGACCTGAAAAAGTTCAAGAAAAGTGCACTTTCTGTCGCGAAATCGCTTCGCCGGAACTTCAGCTTCAATTTCTGACATGTGTCTCATCATTTCTCATCAAAATCAAAGTGTATCCTTTTGTAACCTCTCCGGGAGGTGAACCAGAGACCGCAATTGAGTCGCCCTCGCCGAAACGCGCATTTCCTTGCTCACCGTTTTGCGACAAACATGTGTCCTGATTTGCGATTGTTCTGCATCATTGTGCATCTAACTTACATTCTCATGAACATACTTGCATTGTCATGCACGTCTGTTTGATATTACCATGCCTCTGTGTTTAAGCTTGCGTTGTCACGCACGCTCCTTTCTCGCACTGCGATGCATTCACCCACCGACACCGCTTTTGTCGAACTTTCGATATCACATTGAATATATCTTGCTAAACATATTGTGCTTGTTTAGTTTCTCTCTTTTGCAGGCACGATATTGTATGTACGGTTCATTTGGAGCTGGCGCGGCCAGACGAATCGCGCAGGTATCATATCTTCTCCGTGTGAGACGCGACGAGAATTGAATAATTCTCCGCATTCCTAACTGCATGAAATGTAGTTGTTGCTTTGCATTCTTGCTTAAAACTGTTGCATCTATTTGCGAATATTTGCTTCATTACAGCTTGCTGCATTTGCATGAACATCGAGTTACATCTGGCCCTGTGCATATCGCTTTGCATTTTGCCCCTTGCCTGCGGGCATATCTCTGTTTATCTTGTATGATTGTCTAAGTCTTCGGCCTTGTCAAAAATGGGTCGTCTCTGGGCTTTGACATTCACTCCCGTCATTTCTTGACTTCCGAGTTCTGTCAAAGAGGGGCAACTGTAGACACCTCATTTTTGACCGACCTTAAGACTCAGATGTCACCAGTTGAGCGCTTGGTGATGTTGCATATCGTGCTCGTCTAGAGGTTTCAGAGTCTCGGCCGTGAGCCTTGCCTCCGGACTTCCGGGCTTTTCTGTACTTTGCTTCGGTTTGCGAACCAGGCTCGATTTTCTCTGTTGCTCTTCCTGAGGGGAGGGAGAGGTCTCGTAGATCATCTCTCGGTGGCCGTAGGCTACGTTTCGTGGTCGCATGCCGTTTTTCCCATTTCGGAGCCCGGTTCCCGGTTTTCGGAGCCGTCAAGCCGTGTGCCTCGGTTCGGGACTGCCTAACTACCTCTGTTTGCTCCGATTTTTGGCATGCATCTTATTTACTCCCTTTTTAGGGACACTGTGGTCTGAGAGACCCACTTCGTGGTCGAACACCACTCCCGGTGCCTAACAGTCAGTTTTCGGGGCCTCGGACTGCGCGTTTCGGCCCCCGAACCTTCATTTTGCATCGGTTTTCGTTCATTTTTGGCAGGAACCTCTGTTTCATCACCAGGAAGGTCATAGAAGGGTGGGAGGCCAGTAATTGTCTCAGCAACCAATTATATTCCTTCATCGCTCTCCGACGCCCATTTTTCTCACTTCAAAGCCAATGTTGACCACCCTAAGGCCACTTTCTTCAGCTCCAAACCACATATTTGTGTTGTACACACCTGGGAGGACACAAATATCACATGGCCGGCCAGTAATTCCATTTGACCCTTTTGAACCCCTTTGAAAAGTGGGTTGTTCTCTCTCCTGTTTCACTTCCTCCATTTTTGGACCACAGGGTTGTGTTGAGGGCACCTGGGAGGACACCAATTTGTGGTGGCCGGCTAAAAAATCAACTTGGCCTTTTTGACCCCTGGCCGGCCGGCCATGGGGGGTGGCCGGCCGGCCACCTGCAGCTTCAAAACCTGGCCGGCCTTGCTCCTCTCAGTGAGTACATTACAACTGTATACTTTTTTTTCCCCCCAAAACCTGTATCCGGAGGGGACAACTTTTGGGGGGAAACTTGGCTTGTTTTCCCCCCCTTTTTTCCCTCCTTTTCTCCCCCTCTTTGGTCCATATAACCAGCCTCCAGCACTGGTGAAAAGGGTTGAAAAAAAATCCCTTTGAGCCTTGTATGCATATCTCCTCTCTCTCTTTCCATTCAAGCTTCAAAACACCAAGTCCTACACCCTTTTCTTCATCACCACCTAGCACCACACTACCACTTCCATTCCAGCAGCTTGGAGGTCTTCTCAGAGGCTAGGAGGCAGTTTTTCTTGGTCCAAAAGGCAACAAAGGATTGGTCATCAAGGGTGAGTTGATTTCTCCCTCTTTCTAGCTCATTTTTGTACCATTTCTTAGCCCTCTTTGCTTGCTGTTTTGAGCTCCAAACAAAACTGAAAGTAGCATTTTTTTGAGCTCTATTTCATCTTTCATTAAGGGTCTTACCCTGTTTGCGACCCCCATCTTGCACTTGCTTCATTACCCCTTTGTATGCCATAATCTTGCATAGTATTTTTGGCCTATGTGCAATCTGTTTTGGAGCATGATGTAAACTGTAGATAGGCTTATTTTGAGCCCTTATTCAACATTTAAGAAGGGCTCATCACTTTTTGGGACCTCCATGTGCCACTTGTCATTATCTCCCTCTTTGGTCCCCATTTTTGCATGATTTATTAGCCTATTGAGCTTCTGTTTTTGGACCTTGGTCCAAACTGAAAAGAGGCTTATTTTGACCCCCTCTTCATGTTTCATTAAGGGTCTATGACTGTTTGGGACATCCTTTTTATACTTCATGTTATAGCTCTCTTGGTGCCCTTATTTTGCATAGCATTTTGAGCATACTTGTATCTGTTTTTGGGGTTTTTCATAAAATGTAATACATCATATTTTTGGCCCCTCTTCAATATTTTAGAAGGCCCCTTCCCTGTTTGGGGCCAGAATTTGTGAGTTGTTTCATTACCCCTCTCTTGGCCTCCATTTTTGCATGCTAATTTAGTCCCATTTGTGCTCACTGTTTGGCCATGCTTTGAACTGTACACATGCTTGTTTTTGGGCTGCCTAGCTTCTGTCTTCATACTTCATGTTCAAATTATGCATACATTGCATAACTATAGGCCATTTCATGCACCAAAATCCATGTTTCGGGACTCGTTCCATGCATCGGGTATCATTTTGTCATGATTCGGGGCTGTTTTGCATCTCATTTTGCCTCTAAAAATTGCATGATCATATGCCATATTCCATGTTTTGCCATGTCTTGTTAGAGTAGCATTTCGTGCCGTAGGTTCGGTCCTCGGTTTGCGTGCACGCGTGCACCCACTTCGAGTTGTCTCATTTTCATCTTATGGCCTCTTATGTGAGTGTAACTGAGGTCCACTTGTGTTGGTGTAAGTCCATATTGCATTGTGTATGCCATTTCATTTCATAGCATTGTGTATGCTAGGATGTATGTTAGCGCATTGTGTATGCCATGTTACCTCGTATATCGTGTATGTCATTCCATAACATTTTGCATGTTAGGTTATATCTTAGTTGCATTTCATGCATATCATGCATATTGCATTGTATTCGGGATAGGAGTTAGCCCGGGCACGGGAAACGAGGTACATTCCGTACTCCGAGTGACGGAACGTATCTCAATTCCCCAGTCACCGACACTCCAGATCATCCATGAGGGAGTTAGGTCTTGTTGTGTTTTCATGTGCATTCATTTCATATTGAATTGTGCAATTTGACTCCTCGGCCATCATGCATCGAGATGCGTGATTGGTGGCACGAGGATCGAGGCATGCATACATTTGTAAAAATACATTACCATGCCCCTTTCCTGCTCTCTGTTGCAGCAAATCAAGAATCAGCAGTCTTCCGAGGCTTGGCGCGCTTTTCAAAAAACCATTGCAAAATAGAGGCTAATTGGGGCATCACAGTGGATTTCTGCGCAAGGCAGCCTAAACATACATCATCCATCAGAATCAAGGCAGTCCCTGGCTTGCATGCCAATTTATTATTTTCTTAGTTAATTTGTAAATTAATTAGGAATTTGTACACATTTTGGACTGTATTATTTGGACTGTAATATTCTTTTATTCGGGACTGTATATTTATTCGGACCCTCTGCGCGAGGGCATAATTGTAATAAGTGTGGGTGAGTGTGATGTATGTCTTCCAACCCCACGTCTTTCTTCCCTTTTATTTACCTGCTTATGATGGTTAGATTAGGGCATGTTTCAATTAGCATACAGTATGATAGCATGTTTGCATTCATTCATCTGTCTTGCACGCACCGGGCTCGGCGCATCATACTAACTGCATTTGTATTTCAATTCCAAGTTGAATACATGTTAGCTGTAGCATTCCATATGCCATGTTTAGAATAGCCGAGCCTGCTATAGTTGCATTTTTACATGTGTTGCATTAGGCATTTCAGCATATTTAGTATCATGCATGGATTTCTAATGAGCTTCTGTTTTGGCTGGGAGTACTCGGTGAGTTTTTATGCTTTAGCATCCTTGCATGCGTGTAAGTGTTGCCATGAATAGCATGCTTACCATGAGGCTAATTGCTTATGTGATATAACTGCTTGAATGCCTGTGGGTGAAGGTTGGGTTATTTGGATTGGAACAATTCATCAAATGTTTGTTTTAAGCCCACTAGATAGTGGCAAAACCATGTTTTCTAAGCCCACCCGAGGGTGGCAAAATCTGCATTTTAAGCCTACCTGCGGGTAGCAAACCATCTTTCAAAAACAAACATGAAATGTGTTGTTCCAATTCAGGCAATCCAGTCTATACTTGTATGCTGTGCGCATCACGTAGTAATCTAGGCTAATAACCGGAATCAGAACACACAATGTTTTCAAAACTAGATATCACGGTTAGTAGAGGCCGGTCTTTGACCGGGCGAGCGGAGGTGCTCATGAAGTGACCTTCCCCAATCGTACCCAAGTTCCCAAGCCGAGGCAACTTTGGTGATGACGGACACGTGGCCTTTGGCACCGAGTCAGGGTTTCCTAAATTTCCCCATAAAAAAAATATTTAGGTGGCGACTCTGTATCTGGCAAAGCAGTCCATGTTTGGCACTTCTTTCAAAAATCTGTTTTCTCAAAAACGATTTGCCGGATTTGGACTCTTTGGTTCAAGATTTAGAACCGTGACAATCGAGTCCTTGAACTGTAGTGAGCCCAAATGAACAGAACGGGACTTAACCCTCCAGGGGCGTTCAGGGACGTCTACAGACCCATAGTGTTTTGTAATATTCCATTAGGTCCTATTTCATACTAAAAGATTGAAAGACCCTCAAACAAACACGCGCCTATCTTTGAATCAAATAGTCATCTCTCTCTTCCCCTCACTTCTTGCAGAAAATCATGTACAATATCTCCACTATTCCAAAAATCCAAAACCGAATTCCATATCGTCTCAACGCCCAGAAGACTCTGCTTATCGCATCGTCGCATCGTCTTCTTCGTCATCCCTATGCCGTCAGTCGCTGAAATCATGGAAATCACCATTGTTGAACATCTGTAAGTTCTATCTTCGTCAAAATCACCATCGACGACCATTTGTGACAACACAATCATCGAAATGGGCAAAAAATGTAAGTAATCTAATCATTTTTGTATTGCAAACCCTAAATCTCTTCTTCAATAAACAACATTGTGAACTTTCACCAATATCCCCTGTTTCTATTCATACAATATATGGAACTTCATATTGTTATTGTTCATGCCCTAATCATTAATTTGAACCCTCAATCCCTATTCCCAATTATATGGGTTTTTTCACCCAAAAACATTACAGTTGCCATTATGTTGTGTTTAAATCTATGAACATTCAAATGGATTGAAAGATGTTGGGCCAATCAAATTATTTCAGATGTTATTGTTATTATTGTTGAAAGATGTGAATATTCACATAAAATTGAAAATTGTTGGGCAAGCAAATTGTTTTAGTTGTTGTTGTTGAAAGATATGAACATTCACATGGATTGAAAGATGTTGAACCAATCAAATTATTTCAGATATTATTGTTGTTGTTGTTGAAAGATGTGAACATTCACATAGAATTGAAAATTGTTGGGCAAGCAAATTGTTTCAGTTGTTGTTGTTGAAAGATGTGAACATTTATATGGATTGAAAAATGTTGGGCCAATCAAATTATTTCAGATGTTATTGTTGTTGTTGTTGAAAGATGTAAACATTCACATGAAATTGAAAATTGTTGGACACACCAATTATTTCAGTTGTTGTTGTTGTTGTTGTTGTTATTGAAAGATATAAACATTTACATGGATTAAAAAATGTTGGGCCAATCAAATTGTTTCAGATGGTATTATTGTTGTTGTTGAAAGATGTGAACATTCACATGGATTGAAAATGTTTGGCCAATCAAATTGTTGTTGTTAACCATAGTGAACATTCACATTCACATGAAAACAAAGAATCATGGTCCAATTTCCTTGTATCAGATGTTGTTGTGATATATAATTATGTTGTGAACATTCACAACATGTGTAAATTAATTAGACACTTTGTGAACATTCACCACTATATTTAGAGAAAATATACACTACTAGAAAACAGGGCTTTTGAGTCGGCAGAGTGTCGTCGCAAATAGCACATTTGCCGATGCAAAAACTTTTTGCGACGGCGTTTCGACGGCAACTCAAAGGTCGAAAATGGTGGGGTCGCAAAAGGTTTTTGAGTCGGCAATCTGTCGACACAAAAAGTTTTAATTTTTTGAGACGGTAGATTGCCGACTCAAAAAGTGGTTCAATGTTTTAAAAAATTTAACCTATAGTTTTCTCATTGAGGCTCCCAAGCTTCGAACCCACTCCATTTGGAAGATTTGACCAGCAGATTTGACCCAAAGTCACCGCACTAAGTCCACTTCACCACTCTACCTCTTTCAAATATTAACTGAGATATTTATTATTTATAGTATATACACTCAATATTAATATAAAAGTATATGTATAAATAAATATATTTATTAAATATAATCAAGTAAATATATATATCTTGGCTATAAATTTTTTTTTTTTTTGCTACGGCATCAGTTGCCGACACAAAAAGGTCTATTTTTTTGCGTCGGCACAAATTTGCCGACGCAAAAGGTCTATCTTTTGAGTCGGTAAATTCAACCGACTCAAGTAATGCTATCAAAATGCTATCAAATATTAATTTTTTGTGTCGGCCAACGGTGCCGACGCTAAAGGTTTGGTATTTGCGTCGGTAACTCTGTGCCGTCTCAAAAAGACTACCTTTTGTGACGGTAAAATTTGCCGACTCAAAAAACCGACTCAAAAGACCCTTTCTTTAGTAGTGATATCACTTTTGTTATCCCATATTTGAAACCATATTTCAATTTTGAGGTTGTATTATAAAATTGACATAGCATGATTGTAGTAAGTTTGTGCATTGTTAGCCAAATTAATACTGTGAATGTTCACAACATCCTTTAATCTATTTGGGTTAACATCCAAATGTTCTTGAATGTTGTTCATCAATGTATAAACATACATTGATTTTTACATACACACACACTATGCACATTGTGTTTTTGTTGACACAGTGAACATCCATATCCATGGACAGATGTGGATATTCGCATCCATGCACACAATTGTAGACATTCACACCCATGCACACAACTGTGAACATTCACATCTATGCCAATGTTGTGAATATTTACATTTGTGCCACTATTTTAATCACATAAGTCTTATCTTAATTTTTTTTATGCTTTATTTTGCAAATATTGCACAGAAGAAAACCTCAAAGCGAAAAAGAGATGAGTACCATGTCAAAGAAAAAAGCCCATATGCAAATACTAGCAACAATGTTGACATGCGGCGGGTCGACCCAACGTTTGTGCTTTTTCGTTCTCCAACCATTCCACCGTTATCGAAGCGTTGTCGGCTACTGGAACCATATTCCAACGAAGAAGAAACAACGCTGTGAACAATTCTACATATCAGAGTGTATCAACTCAACATGGAGACCAAATGTAAGCACATTTTTTCCCTTTTTTTGTGTAATCAAATTATATATTTTTTTGTCCTAATGCAAACTTTCTCACATGTTGCCATTATTATTTTTGGTCCTTGTTGTTCATGATTTTACTGTTATTTTCCATCTTTTTGTTGTTGTTGGTATTGTTGAAATTATGTAAACTCCCAAATTTGTTGCGTTCCTAGAAAATAGAAAATTGTCGTTGTTTCGGATATTGTTATTGTTGTTGTTGTTGTTGTTGTTGTTGGCATGATGTCAACATTTACATGGGGACATGTCCTGAATAAATTTGTTACATTATTGTGAACATTGTGTCAAGCAAATCTCCAAATAAAAACGTTTCTTTTACTTGTAGTTCGATTTTGATGTGAACCTTGACATTGTGAGCATTAATGTTGTTCATATTTGTCCACTTATTATTCACATCACGGTTGTGTACACTGAAAATATGTGATTTGTGGGTAATGAATGGGTGATGCTGTCATGTTGTTTGGTTGTTTGTAACCATTATGAATATTCACATTGGTACTATTTGCTTATAAATGTGTACATATAATCATTGTCTTACTGTGAATTGTTGTAACCAAATGTTGATGTGAACTTTAACATTCTTTTCTATACATATAAACATACCTAATATTATATGGATGTGCAAATATTAACATTCGGTGTGACCACTACTATTTGTACCCTAGTAGTAATGTGAATATTCACATCTCCAATGATGTAAATGTTCACATTGCTATGTTTGTCACTTAAATAGCACTTTGTTACTTTTGCTTATATAAATATCGTTGAATGTGAACATCCACACTGATTAATGATGTGCTGATATCAATGTACATGCCTACCTTACCAATTCTATTGAAATCAAATTTAATGTTCATACAAACACTCACTATTTGTGTATGCCCATGTAACAAATGTTGCATCTAAATTTTGCACAAAAAGGAAGAGGGAGGAGTATCATGTCAAAGAAGAGAGCATGCCTTTAAAGAGCAACACCCACATCGACATGCGACATGTCAATTATCGATCAAACATTACAGGCTTAGTAAAACCGATAAGAAGCACCAAATTCTCGAATTTTCAGCTGGACTACTTGAGGCAAACTTCGTTGTTTGATAGTTGGGGTTGTCCACCATTTACTAGCTATACTAGAATACAGTGCTAGTTTTTTTTTTTTTTTTTTTTTTTTTTTGTAACTTTGATAACTTGCAGTTGAAAACACTTGACAACATATATATAAATCAATAATATACTTCTCACATACCTATGTGTTTTGATGGTATATTTGGTGTTAATGTGTTGCGTGTGCTAAACAGTATGGACTGTGAACATTCACATCTGTTTTCTTATATTGCAATTTGTGTGAATGTTTACATTTTAATTTATGTTCAATAAATGTGAATGTTCAAATTATGTCTTATGTTTATTGTGGTTGACTACAGATGTTAATATTCACATTATACATTAATTAGATGTATGATCATATTAGAATAAACGTGAATCTTCACGTCTATTTATTGCATTGTGAACATTCACATCAAATTGTGGTTGACTACAAATATTAATATTCACATTATACATTAATTAGGTGTACGACCCATGAACAAACATATCATAATTAATGTGAATCTTCACATTTATTTATTACATTGTGAATATTCACATCATGTTTGTGTCTAAAACAAAATGGTCCTTGAATATTCATATCATCAATATTGCATAATGGTAATGAACACAACAAAAACATTTACACCATTCAATATTATATAAAAGTGTAAATATTAACATTAATTGACAATACATATGACAAAATTGTAGTACAAAAAACCAGAAATCCAAAAACAAAAACAAAAAAAACCCATAAAATCTCAAACTCTCCAAAAACAAAAAAAAAAACATCACTCACATTCTCATCTTCATCATTTTCATCATTATCACTACCCATGCAATTTCAACATTACATCAATCCAACAACAACCTCTGTATGTCGAACCCTTATTGATTTGGCAAGCAAGAACATACTTTGAAGCTCATCATCACTGTCCAAAATAACACCTATTAATCCAAAGTAGCCGATAGAACAATGAAACACAATCAGTAAATAACGCGCTCCATTTTTCACACATACTCCATGAAAAGTGAATAAGACAGAGCTCGCACCACATTTATTACAATAGTATTACACCCATATGAGCACACCAACAACATGAATGTATCAATTTGCTGTAAAAACACAAAAACAATGAAATGAATAAACACATTATAGCCAATGATATGTGAACATTTACATTGTTCACATATTTTGAATTATCTAACTAAACTGAGATGAAACAAAACAAGGAAGTGAATATTCACATCATTTTTTTATCTAAATAAACATTGTGGCTTGTGATTATATGATTGAATACAACGGTCTGATGTGAACTTTAACATTTTGCATAGTGGCAATGAACATAGTGAAAATATATAGACTATTCAATATTATATGAATGTGTGAATATTCACATTGATTGATAAAACAAATGACAAATTTCCATTATAGATAATGTGAATATTAACACTGATTAATAATGAGGTTAACAAAAAAATCAAAATAACTGTATATGCAACTTTTCACCAATGATCCACCATAATCAATTTGTTCAAACAACTGTATATGCATCTTTGTTAAATATCCGAAACTCAAACAACAAAAATATACATGCATTACTAGTAAAAAAATCAGAACCTCATTCATCAAATATGCACTTGCATTACTCATGTATTCTAGAAAATGCACATGAATAAAAAACAGAGCATGCAATCCTTCACATAAATGAACATGCATTCATAAACAAAATGATACTAACCTTGAGAAAGAAATTCTGTAATCGTTCACCACCTCTGATCAACGACTGATCTCCAACAATTATGTAACGAACCAAAGCATATAAAAACACCAAACTAGAAAAACGAAAACGTTGACGGACAGAAACCCATCGTCTTCGTCTTTTCTCCCACGATACAGAAACTCGTCGTCGTCTTCTCTCCACTGCACTGAAACCCTACCATAATGAAACCCTACCATAAACGATCGACATTGATTAACTGAATCAGAATCATCAACGTAAATAATGCTAACAAACAAAATAGAAACGTGTATTTCCTTTTTTTGTGTATGTTATGTATCAACATAATATATAAGGGTATAATAGTCCAAAAAAATATAAAATTAGGGAAAAAGGACTTCATGGAATGAAAGTACAAACATATAGTAAATCCTGACACAAATTGAGAACCCCTTCTCTCCTTTTTTTTTTTTTATAATTAATTTATTTAAAGATTAAGAGATACAAATCTCCATATTCTAAATCCAAAAATGTTGCAACATACATAATTGAGCCATCTTAGCTATTTAATTGTAAGCTCACACCGTGACTGAAAACCCTTAAATATGATTGATACATAAAAGGTTCAATAATATTAAACATACAATCATTCCTAGATACAAATTGAGAACCTCCTCTCTCCATTTTTTTTAGATTAAGAAATACAAATCTCCATATTCTCAACTTAAAAATGCTGCAACATACATCATTGAGCCATGTTAGTTATTTAATTGTAAGCTTACACCGTGATCAAAAACCCCTAAATATGATTGATACATAAAATGTTCAATAATATTAAACATATAATCATTCTCAGATACAAGGCCCCGTTTGGAAACAGGCTAATTTAGTAACCTTTTGGCTATTTGGCTAAAATATGAGCTAAAAAAAACTAGTATGTTTGGGATGACTTTTTGACTTTTTACGAAAAGATGTGCAAAAAGTAGAGAGAAAAGAGAATCTTTGACTTTTTGGTATGGGTTGTTAGCTTTTTGGCTAATTTAGTAACTTTTTGGCTTTTTGGCTAAAAAGGAGGGTTCTCAAACGAGGCCTGAGAACCCCCTCTCTCCATTTTTTTTTTTTTTTTTTTTAGATTAAGAGATACAAATCTCCATATTCTCAATCTAAAAACACTGCAACATACATCATTGAGCCATGTTAACTATTTAATTGTAAGCTTACACCATGACTGAAAACCCCTAGATACGATTGATACATAAAATGTTCAACAATATTAAACATACAATCATTCTTAGATACAAATTGAGAATCCCCTCCCTCCATTTTTTTTTAGATTAAGAGATACAAATCTTCATATTCTCAATCTAAAAATGTTGCAATATACATCATTGAGCCATGTTACCTATTTAATTGTAAGCTCAGACTGTGACCGAAAACCCCTAAATATGATTGATACATGAAACGTTCAATAATATTAAACATACAATCATTCTCAGACACAAATTGAGAACCCCCTCTCTCCATTTCTTTTAGATTAAGAGATACAAATCTCCATATTCTCAATCTAAAAATGCTGCAACATACATCATTGAGCCAGGTTAGCTATTTAATTATAACCTCACACCGTGACCGAAATCCCTATTCAGGTAATGGGATATCAGCCAAATCCTCTCTATACGAAACTTGGGGCATAGCCTCAAAGTTGGCGTGCCCATCCTCTATACTTGTCCGGGCATTAGGTTCAAGTTTTGATGACTCATTGAATGTTATGACAGTGTCTTTACGAACCATCAAGTATATAACTGCGATGATATAGATAACCATGAGCGGAAACACGAGTATTCCAATGAACACATTTGCAACTTTGGGTAAATTGTTGTGAATGATCCATCCGATGAAGCCTGTGCTCAAGTAATAGATGTTTATGCCAATGATTCCCAGACCTAAAATCCATGACACGATAATAATCTGCATTCATAAATCAATGGATTACATTAAAGACGATAGCAAAAAATAAAAGGAAAAAAAATTAATTTAGTCTATATTTACAAAAATAATTGCAAATCAGTGATAAATTTTATAAATATCAATAATTAAATTTTTAAATTTTTTCATCAATTTGTAATAATTTTTTAAAAATAACACTGGACGATAATTTTTCTAAAATAAAATATTTCATAAACTATAACAATTGAGCCGGCAAAGAAATGTGTCTTTTTCTTATCTTCTTTGGATAAATTAAGAAAGAAAAGAGAGTTTTTTTTTTTTTTTTTTTACTACCCTTTTTGTTTGTTTGTTTGTTTGTTTTATAATCTTGTTTTACCAAATAATGTTATTTAAACTCTAACTAACTAATAACTACTAACAATTCTCATAAATAAAAAAATAAAAAAGCAAGAAATAAAAATAATATAACAACTCACATATATTGAGTTCTTGTGAGGTCCCATCTTGGTGGTACTACTACTGAATTTAAGGAGTGGGATGAGAGCAAATGGAAGTTCAAAAGATAGTACCATCTGCAAAATCAATTAACACAAAAAAAATTATGTACTTATTTAAGTTGAATTATTGGTTAAATATAAATTTGAAAAAGTGTTCAACGGATGGCAAACTGATGCGATGATGATGAGTCGACCAGCTCCAGAAGATCCACCGATAATTGAGACAATGAGACTAGGTGTGATGGCAATGGTCCTCGTCATTAGGTTCCTCAACCATTTTCTCATCTTAAGATCCAAAAAGCCCTAAAAATTGCACCACTTAGCTCAAATTAAATTCAATTGCATGAAAATTAAAGTAAAAAATCTATCGTAATAATTTGTTCGCCACCTGCATGATAAATTGTCCAGCATAAGTGCCTGTAATTGTGGAACTTTGCCCTGAGGCTAATAATGCAACGGCATAAATGATGGAGCTTGATTTTCCGAGCATATTCTGCAAAATGAAATGTTTTAGATGAATTTTGTGCTTAATAACATAATCAGTACTTTTCTTCTTCTTTTTTTATTTTATTTTATATATATATATGTTGTAAAATATAATTATATTTTTAAGAGGTAATTAAATAGTGATTTAGACCTTGAGAAGAAAAGGAGCAGAGTTGAGATTAAGATCACTGCATCGATTTAAGTTGTCATTTGAGATGTTCTTTGCCGAACAAACAGTTGCTGATACCGAGACTATAGAAACATTGATTAAGAATGCTACAAGCAAAGCAAAACTACTCTCTATCAAGAAGAATCGACATGCATCCTGAAAAACAAAAGAGATTAAAGATAAGAATATTAGTCATAGATACATTAAACAATTTACGCTTGAGAACTTTGTGTTAGGAAAATGGTATTTTATTCATGTACTTGAATCCTAAGAGCATCTCCAACCCAATCCTCTCACCAAGAGGATGAAAATAAATTTTTTTATTCAAAAAGTGAATATAGAGTATATCACTATTCATTCCAACTCCAACCATAAACCTTCATTTTCTTCACTATTCATTCCAACTTCAACTTCATTTTCTTTTTTAACAAATATTTAATTTTAAAATTTTTGTAAAATATATTTAATATTATACTCATTTTAAAGGTATGATTTCATATTTTTTATTGATGTCAATTTTATAAAAATTAAATTTACACATTAAAAGTTATTTCAAATATAATAAGAAATATGGAGTGAATAGTGTTTTGGAGGTTCCTTCATTTTTTTCCTCCTCCCTTCAAATTTGAAGGATCAATCCATCTTCCTTCATTTGGGAGGAAGAAATGAAGGATGGGTTGGAGTTGTTTTTGGGAGAGGATCCTCCATATTTGAAGATATGGAGGATGGGTTGGAGATGCTCTAATAGGTAATTGGGATTTAGACACATCGATTTGAGGATAAGTATAAATTGAAATTATTTATTTTGCATAGATTGATGTAGACTTATCGATTGTTTTTATTTTATTCTATGTGATTGTATAAATTAATAATCATCTAACATCCATAACTTCATTTTTGCTTTTACTTTTTTTGTGTGTGTTTATCATGTTGCAACTGAGTAAATTCTCTCATAAACTGTTTCCAATTTGATTGTACACACACACATATATTTATTCACATATGCACACACAAAAACATATGTTAAATATGGTGGATATATATTGTTGGCTTACGTTTATGCCTCGGGCAGAATTTGGTATCTTTCTAGAGAGTACGAGAGCTGAGTGGAGAAAAAGGTTATGCCTGTTAAGAAATTATAAGAGAAATGACAAACTTAATGTGAATCCAAAAGATTAAAGACGAAGAAAAAAGAAGAAGAAAAAATTGGTTAATCAAAACATTGATGGGAATTTAATATTAGATCAAGAAATGTGTTATATAAAAAGATGAGATCGAATATGAGCATACGGCATAACTAAGGCCCCAAGTAAAGCGATGGCATCCCCAGTGGCGCCATTGCCCTTGAGCTTAGGGATAAACATTCCCTTAAGCAGATCTTTTGCTGGAGGTTTTACATAACTCATTTCCCCGAAGAAACATGCTGCCATAATGAAGACCAACACCGCTATCAACATCTCCAGCTTCCTCACCTACACATAATTAAAGTTATAAGAAAAAAAAAAGTTAGAATTTTTTCATTCATCATATTTGCAAATTTTGAGTTGTTGAGTTTCTTGTTTATGCATGTTTTGTAGTTTTACATACATTTTCTTGCTCTTTATTGGGAATCAAACAGGATTTGCTACATGGAATGCTGCATCAAAAAATTGTAACAATCGCACTACCATTTCATATTTCATTATCAAAGTTAAATATTAATTGGATTTTTCAAATATTATATGGAATTTTTTGGGTCACTATCAACAGGCTAAACTTAATTGAGTTTAAAAAGCAAAAATTAAGATTTTAATAATAGAAAATTGCAATTGCAATTGCAGTTACAATAGACAATCCTCTTTTTATCTAACATAAGAGCAAAACACATATAAAAAAGACAATAGCCGATCAAAGAATCTATCAGAACATTTGTACGATATCTCATAGCGACAAAATATATAACAAATAGATTACTGAAATTTATAGTACAAAGAAAACATATGCAAAATATGGGAAATTCTACCATGTATACCTTTGGTTACGATCCTTGTGTCTTTTAGTTATAATCCAAAATTTGTTTGATTATACCTCATAGGATGTTTGGTTACAACTCAATTATTTTATTATTATTATTATTATTTAAATATATATATATATGAATCCCATAATATTGAGTTATGTCATTTGTGATAATCAAACTCACAATTGACATAACTTGTATATGGTACCCATAGCATTACCGGCAATATATATATGGTTATATAGCTGGACTACATGTACGAGGTTTATGGCATGCATTGACAAAATGAGAACATTAAAAAAGAAAATTTAAGAGGGAAAAAAGAAAATTTAAGAGGGAAAAAAAAAAGGAAGAATCACTATAAGAAATTACATTTTTGCCAACTAAATAAATTTTAGTCACAAAATTATCATATTTGCTGACTAAAAAAAATTGAAAGCCAAAAATTTATACTCCTGCTGATTAATGTGATTTAGTCGCAGATATGTTATTTTTCGTGACTAATTTGAAATATTAGTCGGCAAAAATAGAGGCGGGAGGGTGAAAAATTGGGCGGGAGACATTAAACTTTTGGCAACTAATGAAAGTTAGTCACAGTTAAGCAAAATGGTCGTTTTGCTTGTTGGACACATATTGGGACAAATAGCCGACCAGAAAAACACATATTTGCTGACCCAAAAAAAAAAAAATAGCAGCCAAAAGTTTTTATTCTCCACAATTAATGTGATTTAGTCGTAGAAATGTTATGTTATATTGGTCTCGAAAATTAGAAGCGGGAAGGTGAAAAAAAAAGGGAGTCAAAAAAATTTCAACGACTAATGAATTTTGGTCGCAGATATCAAAACGACGTCGTTTTGATAGTTAGCATGCCTATACTATTAGATGGCGACGAAATGATTGGTCGAGAAAAATAACTAATACTTTTGGCGACTAAATTTGTTAGTCAGTTTTTCACCTGTGACGTTATAATTATTTTTAAATTTTAAGATAAATTTATAATTACATAAACATATCTATATTTATTATTTGTAAAATATATTAATTATATGTAGTGTTTGGAAGAAAATGTAATAAAGATATATATATATATCTTTACCTATTTCAAATAAAAGTTGAATGTGGCATAATGGTTATTTGTCATGCTACTTTCATGTGATTCTATGTTCAACTCTCTTAAGTAACATTCACAAATTTACTTGTCATTTGAAAAAATAGGAGCCCCACCAATTCCAGTATTGAACAATACCTGGACGTTAAGTCAAATGTTATGTCTTTCAATATATTACGTGCCAAGAAAAAAAATACTAAGGACAAGTTTGAGAATCACATAAAATAGTTAAAAAGTTAACCCTTATCTTTACTTTTTACACATTTTTTTATAAAAAAAAATTAAAAAATCAACTAAAATAGCTAGTTCTTAAAACATCCATAAGTAAAAATCAATGTGCAATATGGATTTATTCTAAGTTAGAATGAATTTATTAGACCATTTACTATATGTATTTTCTATCCATCTTTTTGATATTTTAGGTTCACTATAATTTATTTATTTTTTTAAAAAAAGTGAAAAATGTAAGATTATAATAATTTATAATTACCCCATATTTTTGCAAGCCAAGAAGTAGGAGCGTGCTCAAACCAGTGATGAGAACTCCAGCCCACACGGGAATATGGAATAGTATATTCAGGGCAAAGGCTGTCCCAATCACTGCCACAAAATTAAACATCACAAAAATTTAAATACAATAATATTAACAATTCAGAAAAACAGAAAATCCTAAAATTTTAAATCTACAGCTAAGATTCACTCAAAAAGTAGCCCACAACAACAATTTAAAAAATACACCATTAATTTCTGAAAAAAATTCTGTTATCTTAAACTTACTGAATAAAATATGATGTGATGGTCTCTTAATAAGCCTTCATAAAATTTTTTGTTGATAAAAAAAAAAAAAAAAAAAAGAAAAAGAAAAAAACCTTCATAAAAGACAAGATAAACATGCAAACGGTCATGCATATACACACATGCAATGATACAAGTATATATATGTATACCCATTGCTATGTTGGTTGTTGCTGGGAGTGTTCTGCTATGTTGGTTGTTGTTTTATTCTTTTTATTTGATTGGTTTTTCACCGATGTGTGCTAATAAATGATTGTGTGTGCATTTTAATAGCAATTTAGTTGGGATTACTTTGTATCGCTATGATATTTTTTGCGCTCATCCGTTTTTCTTTAATGAAGTTTTCATCAATAAAGGCTCTTTTCTTTTACTAATCATCTATTTCATACATATATAGACTTCATTTGCCTTATGAATAACTTAATTTTGTTTTTAGTGATTTTTAAAATTTATTTTGGGTTATAATTATTCACTTTTTAGGTCTACTTAAATTAGACCATCTTAAAAACAAAATAGCATATTTCTTTTTTGAAAAAAAAAAAAAAATTACTAAAGATGAAAATAAGCCAAATTTTGCTGACAATACATTTTATTTTTGTGCTTTTTTTTGGGGGGACTTTTTTCAAAAGAAAATACAAAATTCTAAAACTTTTAGGATTGTCTGATCTAGACAGGCGTAAAATTAAAATAATTTGTCTCAAAATTGAAAAAAATTACTAAAAATAAAAAAATACACTAATGCTGTGTTTGGTTGGGGGATTTGAGGAGGGATTTGGAAAGGGAAATGAAAAAGGTAAGTGAAATGTGAATAAAACATGCCTAAATTTCACCTAGTTTCACACACCTTTTCCCTTTCCCTTTCCAAATCCCTCCCCAAATCCCCCAACCAAACACAGCATAAAAGAAAAGAAGCTAAACTAATACTTAATTTTCAGTGGACAATTTAAAGGACTTGCCTTCAGGAATGTCTGCTGCTATGACAGCAATCTCCGCCAGAAACCATAAGCAATACTTCACAAATTTTGGGTACTCAGCCTTGCATAATTCTGATAAGTGTTTTCCTGCAAAATCAAAAACCAAAACCAAAACCAAAACAACAACAAAAGTACTTGAGATGCCGCTCTGTAAATATCTCCGCAATTGTTTTTTTTTTTCTTTCTTAGATTGAAAAAATAATTTATTTTGCAACTTACCGGTGCTTACACCAAGATTTGCAGCGAGCGACTGAATTATGAGAGCGAAGATCATTCCGATAAGCACAACCCAAAGTAGCTGAAGGTATCAAATGAAAACATTAAAAGAAACATTAAAATGGGATTTTTTTTCTAAAATAAATAATAATTTTCTTGTATTTTTATGAGATAATTTACCTCAAATCTATGATTAGCTCCTGCTTGCAAATCAGTTTCCACTGTGACATGATACAAGAAATTGTGAAGTTAATGACCAAATATCATGATTTCAAATATATCGATAAATATGAGTATTAGAAATTTAAAATCCCCATATCTATCAGCTGATACGTGAGAGAGAGATGAAGAGAGAGGGAGAGTTACGGTTTCCAGGGTCAATGTAAGCCAATGAGACGAGGAAACCAGGGCCAACAAAGGACATAAACTTTTTCCATCCAGGTTTCTGATCATGAATCGAACAAAAAAACAAACAAAACAAAACAAAATAGACGATGTTTTCGGTTAGGCAAAACACAAAACTATAGAAATATTAAAAGATGAAGTAAAAAAGATGAGAGAGAGATAGAGAGGATACCTGGTAATGCTTTTGATCAAATTCTTGATCATGATCATCAAAGTCTTGGTGGGTTGGACTAGGAGTCTTCAGCTCCACATCAATGGCCGCGATGCGATTGCTTCCTCCAATTCGGTTGCTTCCTCCATTACCTTGTTGTTGTTGAAGGCTTGACATCTCTCTCTCTCTCTCTCTCTCTCTCTCTCTCTCTGTGGGCAATTCAAGACTGTCTATTGCTTGCTTCTTGTCTTGTATTTATAGTGCATGTGTTGTGAAAAACACATACTTCGTAGAATGCATGAAAGTGAAAAAACCACCTTACCATTTCCTTCCGCTAGACATGACAGAGCATGTCACTTTCTTAACCCAAACATGTCGCTTTCTCAACCCAAATTACATTATTATAATCTTGAAATGGAAATTAAAAACATTTAACTGAATCTTTTACATAAATTTAAAAAAAAAAAAAAAAAAAAAAACTATACATAATCTATTTTTTACTGTATTTTCTCACATCTAACCTAGCTGGAGTGAGTGGATCATATGTGTATTTTCTAATGTGACTTTTATTTCCTTGTGTATGGAAGTAAGAAAATATGATGAGAAATGTGATTACAATTATGTTAGTAATTCATAAAATTTTCACAAAATAAGATACAAATGTGAAACAATTGTGTGGGATTCATCTTTTTGTTTCACATGTGTCTTATTGAGTGAAGATCTTTTACACTTGCGTTTTTCTTTTTTCATGAGATTATATAGAAAATTACTCTTATTACAATTTTTTATATTTTATATATAGCATTATTTTGATTGGACACATCAAATTTTAAGTATAATATCTTTCCTTTTGTCATTATAGATGTCGTTTTAATTTGTTATATGATAGAGAGATATCAAACAAGTTTAATGACACAAAATTAATCATAAAGAATATACATATCAAATGGTGAGATTCGTCCTTAGTCATAAAGAAAAAAAAAAAATTCACTCCGTTTGCCATTGCCACCGTTAGTCAAAAGATGTTTTTCCCCAAAACGGTACCGTTT
Source organism: Camellia granthamiana (assembly GCA_036172215.1). Classification (NCBI taxonomy): domain Eukaryota; kingdom Viridiplantae; phylum Streptophyta; class Magnoliopsida; order Ericales; family Theaceae; genus Camellia; species Camellia granthamiana. Next base: position 54,806,709 of record CM069910.1, read on the forward strand.
CAATTTGTTCTCATCATCTGCACTATTTGACTCATTTCAGTCCATTGGATCAACTCTTCTCCACGTGTCTTCATCTGGGACAAAGTGCAGGACACTGCTGGAGGAAACTATGGCTGGAGAGGATCCTAATCCATAAAGAAGAGTGAAACAGTAGCAAAAAGAGGGAGCAGCAAAGAGTGATCTATGGAGGATTACCTCCCCATAGGCAGCCTACTACAAACCCAACACAGTTGGCAAGGTACCAACACAAAACAAAAGCAAATGATCGCACGTGTGAAACCAAAAGAAAATGGAAATTCTCGTCTAGATTGTATCCAGGAAGTTTTAGATTTAAGTCTTGATCTTCTATTTAATAGACATATGAGGCTAGGAGGTAATTGCAAATATCCTAACTTAACGCTCTTAAGTGGGTTTAAACAGCCCATTCAGATCGGTTCTTGATTAAAAAAAACATAAACAGAAGAAAGACGAGAACAGAGGAATGCAGAATGAGAGCACTAAAGTTGTGTTTGGTTGAGAGATATGGAGAAGAAATAGAAAACGAAAAGAGAAAAAGTAAGTAAAATGTTAATAAAATATATAGTTTTACACTTTTTTTCATTTTTTTTTTCAAATTTCTTCCTAAATCTCCCAGCCAAACACAATATAAAAGGGATTCCAGAACTTGAAATGAAGCATCTTATTCCTTGCTTCTGATATCTTTCAGGTTCAAAGATCGCATTGCTTTAAAACGTTAAAACATGCACACACAAAAATATATATATATATATTATATAACTGAAATTTATTTTAAATATAATTCATACCACACAATGTACAAAATACATCTACTTTACATCTTCTATATTTTAATTGAAAAATGTTTGGGGGCTCTAATTCTGTGGCTCAAAAGTGGTTCAAATGGTCAAAACGACGTCGTTTTGGCCATTTGAACGTTGTTTTGTACTCAAAACGACGTCGTTTTAACCATTTGAGCCACAAAATTTAAACCCCTACCATTATTGATTTTAATTATGTGCTAACAATATTATTATTTTCCATATTGAAACATCCACTACTGATCCTTGATTTTACCGAGAAAGTTGTCCTGTCATGTGCCTTGAAAACAACTTCAATCCCTGTCAGTCACAATGTCTATGAGTAAAAATTAAGTGTAACAATTAAGTATAACGGTAATATTGATACTATGATATTAATAAATCTTTTATGTGGATGGCCAATTTCTACTTTTTAGGTGTCACATAAACACAAAAAGATAAATAGTGAAAAATTATTAGACGGCGGTACTAATAATGTGATATCACCGTTGCATTAATTTTATTTTTTTTTCACACATAGCCAAGAAAAATTGTGTGTTTATTTATTGTATTTTTTAATTGAATAATCAACTATAGAAGAAAATTCAACAAGGAAATCCGTAAAACTAACATTAACAATCATTATAATAACAATAAAAAAACCCATAATATGAAAGAAGTAGTTTAACTAAACAAAGAATCTCTAATGGGGAGTAAATAATCAAATTTTTTTTTTCTATTGGCAATGATTGATCTCACTTAAGAGTATATAAGTGGCTTTTTAAAACAGGGTTTCTTTGCAATTCATGGCCTAAGAGTTTTTGTTGGTGATAAAAGTCGCATCTGAGGCGTTGGAATAAAGCGTAAACCCTGTCCAAATATACCATACATATAAAATATATATTTTTTTATTTTAATATTTTTTGCTTTTTAGAAATAAAAAAGTGACTAAAAAGTAAATTATAAAAAAAAAATTCACTAAAAATAAAATAAAAAACAAAATTTAAAAACTAAACCAAATAAATCCTAAATCAAGCCACCTTAGGACAAAAAGAAAACATTCTTGTTAAATTCAGAATTTAGTAATTGTGACATTCCCAGTATTGATACACAAATTAGTTAGTACTAAGAATAGGAAAATCCTTGACAATTCCATCATTCAGTCCAATACCCAAGATATATATCATTCCATATCCCTTATACCAATCCATTACTTTACTAGTAGTCTTCCAAGGATTCCAATGAAGCAATACCAAGTCATCAACATTACACTTCTCACCCACCAGTCTTCTCTCCATGTAGAGTTTTTTCCTTCTCTAATCTTCTCCACCATTCAGTCAATAGAGCTTTGTTCTTCAATTTATAATCATAAGCCTCCAAATTCCTTTTTAGATGTAAGTATATAGTTTTTGAAAAATGGTGTTTTGCTTAGGTAGAAAATGAAAAAATTCTTGAGTACCACATGTGACAATATTCCAAAGATGATCCATACCATCCGTTGGTGTGGGAACCACACCAATTGGTATGGACCCATTGTCCACTTCAATGAATAATATAGATCATATTTGGTGTGACACTGAATAACTTTTCGTAAAAACTTATTTTTGAAAAATATTTTTTGTACTAATAGTTGTGGTAGTCATGTTGTAGTGATAATGGTAATAAAGGCATGATAGTATTGATAGTGGTGATAGAGAAGAGTTGGCACGGACATTGTTAGTGGGGGTGACAATTGTGATGGCGTGCTAAGATTAGTCCAAAAAATATTTCTTTCACTTTTGAAAAGGAAAAATATTTTCCATCAACTCATTTTAAATTTTTTAGTATGACAAAAAAATTTATTATTATTTTTGTTAATTTTTTTTCTCGTTATACCCAAAAAAAAAAAAAAAAAAAAAAAAACAGTAATGATTAGATAGATAAGAATTGAGTTTATTTTTTATGACAATACAAAAAGTGTTGAGGACGTGGTGAGGCACAATTCTCTTCAATTGCTTGCAGTAGCCACTTATCTCATGTTTGTTTAGAAAAACAAAATCTAATTCAATAAAATATATTATAGAATCTTTTGTTTGGTTAAGAAAATTAGAGTTTAGACTAATAGTCCACCTGTTATCCTTATATGAGCAACTATTAAATATCAAGATTAAGGGTGAGACACAAAATGACGTATTAAGAAGAGGTTTAGACTAATTACTCAAATTATAAAATTGATAAGATTTTGTCAGTCTTTTTTCTTAATCTTAAATCAATCCCAAAAATAAAATAAGATACACAATCCAAATGGATTCATAATCTCATGACTAACAATCTTACAGACACCAATTCAATATAATCTAGTCAATTTAGACAAACATGGCCTTAAAGTTTTTTTAGAGTTTAGATTAAATATTAAAATGAGACTTTTGTTATCCCACCTTTTAAAAACAAAATGAGACTTTTGTTGTTTAAATTGTGAAATTAAATAAATAGATTTATGAAGAAAACAAATTATATACCAAGAACATATGCTGATAATTACAACTAAATTTCAACAGAAATATACAAAACAATAAAAGGGTAAAGAGACGAAACTGAAGCCTGCACGGAAGCAGTTTCCTTAAAACAGATTTCGTCGCCTCACGGGTCGAGTGCTTGAGGAAACCCGGCGTCTGTCTCCCAAGATACGACGGTCAAAACCAGCTACGGCAGAAGCACTATCTGTCTAGCTTAGCGAACAAAAACAGTGGCAGTACTCTCTCACAATAGGAACTTTCTGGCAAACTGACTTGTAAAATGGAAGCAAAAATTTCTATATTGAAACTTGACAGGAGGGTCTCAATTTATACATGTATAGGGGAGAGAGGAAGAGCCTCTAGCCTTTATGGCTGGTCATTAAAGCCCATTAACCAGGATCCATACCTCCTTTCCAGAAAGATGAAAAGTTTGGATGCCCAACAGGATTCACACCCTTTAGCCAAGAAAAAGGATTTAAATACTCTTTAAAATCCTATTCATGAATCTAACATCATGAAGCAATTTCTTGGCAATTTCTTATTCAAAACCCAATGGTTTTTGGCTCACTTGGACCCAACACAATAAAAGGTTAGGACCCACTTTAATATTTAATTAAAGTCACCACACTTTAATATTAAATTAAAGTCACCAAAAATCATTTTTTCCAACAATCCCCCACATGAATAAAAATTGACCGAAAGACTCAACAAACGGACATCGTTCAACAATAAAGACTCTGAGAGAGAGTACAACGGACTAACCCCGACATCAGAGAAGGTAGTTTTTGGCTTTAAACCTCTCCCAGTGAAAACCTATCGAGTTTACTGGCTGATCAGTGAATAAGACATCTTGAACTACTCTGCCGTTTATGTAAACTGAGACAATAGATCTCACACGGGAATTACTCCTACCACCATTATGTTCTCACTGGTGTGCTTTGTGTGGCCCTGGACACTAGCCTGGTTCAGCGAGTGGTTTCAAAGAATCTTGGCCTGCCCAATTCTTCTAGAAGCGGCCCCACTTCACACTCACATAGGTGACTCTACTTGAGTATCCTGCAATACTCAGCTCAACAGCTTAACACACAAGAGTCATTAAAAGCTTAGCTTATCCTCTACACTTGCAGGTATCACTGATAGAATGAATGGCTGGAGGTTTAACCTCCTCAGTGACATACCACCGTTACACGCAATTAGGTTGTCCCATTGAATCTAGATCTTGGGATCTCCAGTCAACTAGGTTGGGTTTCCATTCCGGTAACTTCCAAAGGCCTTAACCCCATTCCTTTTGATGACATTTCGACTAACACTCGACTTAACCCTTTGGTTAGCGGATCCGCAATGTTGTCCTTGGACTTTACATAGTCTAAAGAGACAACTCCATTCGAGAGTAGTTATCGTATGGAATTATGTCTACGACGGATATGTCTAGACTTTCCATTATACATATTACTCTGTGCCCTACCAAATGCAGATTGACTATCACAATGAATACAAATAGCTGGCACAGGTTTAGACCAACGTGGAATATCTTCAATGAAATGGCGAAGCCATTCTGCTTCTTCCGTTGCTTTATCCAAAGCAATAAACTCTGATTCCATCGTTGATCTAGATATACACGTTTGCTTGGAAGATTTCCAAGACACGGCTGCCCCACCGAGAGTGAACACATATCCACTAGTGGACTTTGAGTCCTTTATATCTGATATCCAATTCGCGTCACTATATCCTTCAAGTACCGCTGGATATCGAGTATAATGCAGCCCATAATCCCGAGTGTAGCGTAAATACCTTAACACCCGCACAATGCCCTTCCAATGAGAAGTATCAGGATTACTTGTGTATCTACTAAGCCTGCTAACCGAGTAAGCTATATCTGGCCTAGTACAACTCATCAGATACATTAAACTTCCAATTACCCGAGAATATTCTAACTGAGAGACACTCTCTTTATTATTCTTGGTAAAGTGTAGACTTAAGTCTACAGGTGTCGATGACACACTCGTATCTGATCCACTAAACTTCTCAAGTATCTTATCAACATAATGAGACTGAGAAAGTACAATTCCGCTAGATATTCTGATCTTAATTCCCAGAATAACATCTGTAATGCCCATATTCTTCATGTCAAACTTAGAATTTAACAACTTCTTGGTAGTTTTGATCATTCCATCGTCACTACCTATAATGAGCATATCATTAACATATAGACACAAAATGACATAACCTCTGTCAGTGTCTTTGACATAAACACACATGTCACATTCGTTGATTCTAAACCCACATGACAACATTACGTTGTCAAACTTCTCATGCCATTGCTTAGGCACTTGCTTCAAACCATACAATGATTTGACAAGTTTACAGACTTTCTTGCTTTGCCCTGGAGCTGAAAACCGTACAGGCTGCTCCATGTAGATTTCTTCATTCAAATCCCCATTTAAGAAAGTTGTCTTTACATCCATCTGGTGTATCTCAAGATTGCGCAAAGCTGCTATCGCAATCACCATGCGAATGGATGTTATCCTAGTTACAGGTGAGTACGTATCAAAGTAATCCAGGCCTTCTCGTTACCTGTACCATTTGATAACGAGCCTCGCCTTAAACTTGTCAATTGACCTATCGGCCTTTATCTTCTTTTAAAAATCCATTTGCAGCCTAAAGGCTTCCAACCTGGAGGTAAATCGACTAACACCCAGGTGCGGTTCTATAAGATGGAGTCAATCTTACTTTTGATCGCTTCTTTCCATAAAGGGACTCTCAGGAGAAGTCACAGATTCGTGGAAAGTTTGAGGTTCGTTCTCAACCATCTAAGTCAAGAAGTCTGGATCAAAAGACTTGAACATCCTAGCCCTTTTACTCCTTCAAGGATGATCAACACCTTGATTCGCAACTTGATCATCAAAATGATCATCATTACTAGCAAGCTCATCAAATTGCTCCAAAACCTCAGAACCCCTTCTTGGATTCGGTAAAAAATGTCTTCAAAGAAACATGCATTCCTTGACTCCATGATGGTATTCCTGTAAATGTCTGAAGTTTCAGAATTATGTACAAGAAACCGATATGCACTACTATTATGTGCATAACTAATGAATATACAATCCACGGATTTCGGGCCGATCCTAACCCATTAGGGTATAGGAATCGCCATAATAGCAAGACACCCCCACATTTGTAAGAATTTATAAGAAGGCTTAACGCCTTTTCATAACTCATACGGGATCTTGTCCACTTCGCTTCAACACAAGTTTCACACTTGTGTTTCGTCAGAACGACCTTGTCGGACTCAAAAACCATGCGAAAACATGTTTACTGAGAAGAGTCCTTAAGACAAGATTCTTACGAAAGTCCAGAACATACAGGACTTCGTTCAAGGTTAGTTCTTTCCTGAGGTTAACTTCAGGACCACCTTTCCTTTCCCCTCAACAATCAAGGTAGTAGAGTTTCTCATAAACAACTTCTCACCGTTTGTAACCGGTTCGAAAGTTGTAAACAGCTCCTTCTCGGAGCAGATGTGGCATGTAGCCCTAGTAAAACTAAAAGCCTCGCTACCACAGTTGTAGCACTTCCCAAAGAACCGATAACCAGGTTCCCGTGGCTTGTATGCCAGCTTCTTTGCAACACCACCCCTTAGCTCCAGCTTAGAGCCCTTGTTCAATGACATTTGCCTTTACTAAGGAGGTACTCCCTCCTTTCTTTCTATTATCCTCCTCAATTTAGAATCGGATAATACAAAGTTTTAAACAAATCCTTGTGTCACAATGATTATGAAACTCTCAAAATCATATCATAGTAAATACATTCCCAGAATGTCATCAACTGAATTAAGGCACCCAAATATATTTGGTCCAACCTATCACTCTGAAGCCAATAGTCTTACTATTAGGAAACACGAATCCAGTGTTCAATAGTCTACTATTCGGAACTTCATAACATGGCCAGTAGTCTTATCACTAGGAATCACTAATTTCTCAGCATGTGATTAGTAGACTTTCTACTACTAGGAATCACAATGTCTTAACCTGTGATCAGTAGTCACTTTACTACTAGGAATCACAACGTCTTAACCTGTGATCAGTAGTCACTTTACTACTAGGAATCACAACGTCTTGACATAGGATCAATAGACTCTTTCATTACTAGGAATCATCATGTCTTGACATATGACTAGTAGTCTCTCCACTACTAGGAACCATGATGTCTTGACATGTGATCAGTAATCTGTTCACTACAAGGAACCACAATCTCATAACTGTGTAGCCAGTGGTCTAACACCTCCTAGGAACCACCAGTTTTCTAACTCTGTGATCAGTGATCTTGAACTCACTAGGAGCCACCAATTTAAGAATATATTTGGAATTTAAAAATCCAAAAAATATTCACCCACTATAACATGTTGTCTCATCTTTGCTCTCAAGCAAAGTCACATAGCAATCATAAATGCTATAAATAACACAAGGATACCATACTAGTTGCCTCTGATCAATTCAGAGATATTTTAATGCAATCTTATGATTTCCTTTAAGAAACTCGTGAGGCAAAGGTTGTCAGGTGGAACAACATTTCAGTTTGTCACATTTTGAAGCCATTTCTGAAACATTACAACAGAATTTCACTTCTGTGATTCCAGAAATTAAACTTAACCCTTAGAAAATCCCTCAGATGGAAATTTAATTCAAAACTAGTCTCACCATTTAACCTAGAATCGAACATGGTCAGGAATGTTCTCAGGAAGACTGGAGGGGTCACATCGGTCCCACTTAAAACCCAGTTAACCTTTTGACAAAACATCCAAGAGCATGTTGACTCCTAGTCCATAGGAAACAATTTTAAAATTAAGATTTCCAGGGGATAAACCAAGTTATAACAAACCGATTCCCAAGCAAATAAAATTTGCTACCAGAATTACACCACTCATAAAAATTAACCGGTACTCCCGGAACTAAGCCCATTATTTCTGAATAAAATCAGAAATATTTTAGCTAATGCTAAAATTTGGTTTCCTTCTCAAAACCAAAACACTTTGGACATAATCAGATAATAACCAAAGACTTTCTCCAAACATGGTTTTCCAACACTTCGGGAATAAAATGATTATACCCAAAGACTTTCTCAAACTCCAAAGGTTTGAAACCAAATCCATCTTAGTTGTCATTTCTGAACAAATAAGAACTACTTTAGCCAAAGCTAAACACTTTGGTTTCTATCACAGAAAACCAAACCAAGTTCCAAACTTACAAGCAATTTAAAAATTGCTATAACAATTACACACATAGAAAATGCTTCTAACAAAACAAGCAAATAAAACTTGCTACCACAAATTGGTAAACAAACCAACTAAATCTCAAGCAAAACATGCTTCAAACATTTAAATAAAATAACCAATCCATAAGGATTCTATTTAGTCCAAAAGCCTTTCCACGCTTAGGTATTCCTATTCAACACAAAAGTTAGTAGTCCAAACATTTTTGTTTTTACATCCCAAATACTATTCATTTGGTTTTATATTTGTTTTTCGCATTGGTATCCCTACAAAGAAAGTTAGTAGCAAATCACAACAAAATACAAACAAATAATCTAAAAATTTAATTATAATAAATAATTGAAACCATCTAGCCAACTATTTATAAAATTAACCAATGAATTAAAATGCCAATTAAATTAAACTTTAAAATAAAGTTCTATACTTATGGGTTATGAATGAAATTACTTCATAATAAACATTTAAACTAATAACTCCAAATAGATAAGTCAAATTCAATGCAACCAATTAAATAATACCTAATTAAATAATTCAGATTAATGCACCTAATTAAATAATTTAGATTAATGCACCTAATTAAATAATTCATATTAATGCACCCAATTAGATAACTTAGATTAATGCACCTAATTAAATAATTCACATTAATCATGTACACAATTCATAAAAACTCTATAACTCCAAATACATTAAATTATGTATTCTAGCCTAGAAAATAATAAGCATGCAACAAATTAAGACTAGAATAGAATTAGCATGTCAAAATTGCAACATCCATAAATTATATTTTATAACCTTAAAATTCATGCTAATCATGGTAGGGAAATGATGAACCATACGCATAAAATAAGATCATACTAATACAATTAAGTATGCAAATTATAATAGAGCATTCTAATTAAACTAAGCAATTAGAGAGTACCATTGCATAATTTACAATTATTGAAATAGTGAGCAATTCCGCAACAATTCCTAGTAACATTATACAAAGCTAACCTAATAGTCTATATAAATCTATTTGATCAATTTCATAGAAAAGATATATAAAATCTGTTTTAAGCTTGTTGTTTAAATTGTGAAATTAAATAAATAGATTTATGAAGAAAACAAATTATATACCAAGAACATATGCTGATAATTACAACTAAATTTCAACAGAAATACACAAAACAATAAAAGGGTAAAGAGACGAAACTGAAGCCTGCACGGAAGCAGTTTCCTTAAAACAGATTTCGTCGCCTCACGGGTCGAGTGCTTGAGGAAACCCGGCGTCTGTCTCCCAAGATACGACGGTCAAAACCAGCTACGGCAGAAGCACTATCTGTCTAGCTTAACGAACAAAAACAGTGGCAGCACTCTCTCACAATAGGAACTTTCTGGCAAACTGACTTGTAAAATGGAAGCAAAAATTTCTATATTGAAACTTGACAGGAGGGTCTCAATTTATACATGTATAGGGGAGAGAGAAAGAGCCTCTAGCCTTTATGGCTGGTCATTAAAGCCCATTAACCAGGATCCATACCTCCTTTCCAGAAAGATGAAAAGTTTGGATGCCCAACAGAATTCACACCCTTTAGCCAAGAAAAAGGATTTAAATACTCTTTAAAATCCTATTCATGAATCTAACATCATGAAGCAATTTCTTGGCAATTTCTTATTCAAAACCCAATGGTTTTTGGCTCACTTGGACCCAACACAATAAAAGGTTAGGACCCACTTTAATATTTAATTAAAGTCACCACACTTTAATATTAAATTAAAGTCACCAAAAATCATTTTTTCCAACAACTTTCAACAATAACAGTCAGTGGCGGAGCCAGGAAATTAAGTTAGAGGGGCACTTATTAATTACAATTTTTTATTTAAAAACAATCATGATTAACATTAAGATAATAATAATTTTATGAGCTAAATTTAAGCATAAGAAATTAAAAATCATTATTAATAGGAACAAATCAAAATTCTATAATAGTGTATAATAGCTCAGTGCGGAATGGTGATGTAAGTTTGTAATTTTAGCACAAAAAATTATGGATCAAAATTCCTAATGTGAGAAAATAAAAACACATCATTTATAGCACAAATTATAATAAAATCTATTTAATTTTTTATTTAACAAAAATATTAAAGAGATGATATTGCTTATAAATGATGTGTTTTCAATGAAAATTATTAAAGGGAGATTTACCAATAAATCCCAAAATTTGAACTTATGAATCAATTGGTCCCATTTTTATTCTACTAAACCGTTTAGTCCCATTCAATTGTAAGGGACGTAATTACCCTCATTTAACCGTTTGGGTGTGTTACATGTGATACATTGTGAGGGTGTCATACAATGGCAAAGCGCTGTAAGGGGTTTTTGTTTTGGGCTGAGTTGGTGTGTTTGGGGGTTCACACAGGCATACACACACTCACACACACAAAACACATACACACAGCACAGAGCCCTCTCTCTTCATCTCCTTCTCTCTCTCTCTCTCTCTCCTACTCTTCTCCAATCCGAGCCCCTAAAATCCATCATCTTCTGGTTCGCCCTCTCTCTCCTCCTCAGCCCTCTCGCTCCCTCCTCCGTCACCCGGCGGTGACATTTGCGTCAGCCTCGGAAAACTCCTCGATCCACCCCCTCCCCAAATCGATGACCCAGATTGCGACGATCCGAAGAAGAAAACCCCAATCGGCGATCCAGAGCTCGTAAAAACGAAGATTTAGGGTTCATTCAAGCCCCTACGATTGTTACACACACACACACACAGATTTGTTACAGATTTGTTGTTTGGTTTTGATTTGTTATAGATCTCTCTCTCTCTCTCTCTGTGTATATATATATATCTGTTGTGTTTTGTGTTTGATTCTTGCCGAAATCTTGCTAAGAAGACGGATAATGAAAGGGTTTTTTTTTCTTTTTTGAATAGATCTTGATAAATTGAACAGGCAATTTGATAAGCTTGCCCTTCATGGTCTGCCCATGGCCGTTTTTCGGGTTCATATCGAATACACACACTGTTACACACACACAGCAAACACACACACACACGCACAGTGCTGGCTTCAACACACCCCCCCCCCCCCACACACACAGCAAACACAGTCCCACACACAATGATACATACACACACACACACAGAGCAAACACAGTCCCAAAAAAAGAACTGATCAAGCAACGACAGTCCAACATTAAAACTAAGGGCACTCTCGTCCACACAATTAAACAAAAATGGGGAAAAAAAACAAAAAGGACCAAATCAACCTACTAGTAGGACTATTTGGTATAATAGAATAAAAGTAGGATTATTTGGTATAGCAGTTTGTAAAGTAGGATTTATTGGTAAATAATCCATTATTAAATAGTCTTAGAATATCATATGACGTTGCCTATGTGATGCTCAAAGTATGAGAAATCACAAATCACACTAAGTAGTTTGTCAACTACCTGAAAATGAGTTAATTATATTCAATCCATAAGATTTCACACTACACTGTTGGTTTAAACTACTACATAAAAGTGCTTCCAAAGTATCAAATAATTACTTATTGTAAACAATACAATAAATTCTTAGCCAAAGAAAATGTTAAGAAAAAAATACATTTTGTATATGATCACAAAACAAAAATAAAAAAAGTTCAAAATTGAGGGGGGCACGTAACCCCCCTGGCCCTTCTTTGGCTCCGCCCTGATAACAATGTTTAATTTTTTTTTATAGACTTTAAACATCAGATTAAGTGACTTAATGATTAATCTATGTTTAATTACCCAATAATTTGCGAAGAATAGCGACTATAATCTGAGTGGGCATGATAGTTTCATTAAATTGACAGTTATACACAGACAAGTTATAAAGGTTAAAAACAATTCTTCAACAACGAGAAAAGACAAGATCATTTGTATTTTTTTTTAAAAAGGTGCTTACTAATTTTGATAATTAAATACTAAAAAGTGTTGTACAGTGCTACTCAATCGTGAATGAAACAAAAAAATAACTAACTAACTACAGTCTATATGTTAGCAGTTAGTTACAATTAGATAACATGAGATAATTAATACTGTAACAAACAAACATGCTTGCTAATTTTGATAATTAAATGTAGCAAGTATTTGTGAATGAATGAAGCAAAAAATAAATAAATAACTGTAAGCTAATGTTGCTTGTGAGATCAAACCTCACAAGTTACATTACAAGAGAGCAAGCTCAATGATACAACAAAACAAATCACATTTGTACATATAAAAAATCTTTAAAAATTAGACCTTGAGAAAAGGCCTTTTATAGTGGTTGGGGTGGGCATTGGGAGTTGCAGCAGCTGAGGTGAGGTGTGGGCTGCAGCAGAGGCATGGTGCGAGCTGCAGCAGCATAGGTGTAGGCTTCGGGAGTTGTAGCAGCATAGGTGAGGGCTTGGGGTGTTGTTGAAAGTTTTTAGTGTGGCATTTGGATTGATCAGAGGTGTTTGGTGGATTGATTTTGTGGGGATTCTTGTATTTTATTGTCTAGTTAAGTTTTTTTTAACTTTTTTGTTTTAAAAAAAAAATAATAATAATCGTGAGGCCAAGGGGTTGGTTGTATGGATGTGAGTAGCAGTAGTAGGGGTATTTTTATACTTCCGAATCTCTCTCGAAGCATATCGTCTTCCTGTACCTTTAATTTTATGCTGTTAATGAAATTCTTCTTTGCTAATCAAAAAAAAAATATATTGGGCTGCTTCCCTTGGGTGCAAATATAAATTGGACGGTACTGTTCGGACTATTGAACTTATTATGAATTTCTTTCAATAATTTGAATCGTTCATTTTATAAGATTCTTCATATATATGATCCATACAAAAAATTAGCTCAATCCAATAATTATAGTATGTTCAATTTATTGCATTAGCCACACAATAAAAAAATAAAAAAATAGATGGTATATTTTCAAAAAGACACTTGTTTATTTTTTTTAGAGACAAATGGAATAAATTAAACACGCTATACTTATCGAATCAAAATATTTTTTTTATTTTTGTTGATGATATACACGAAAGATTTGACAAAGTAAATCATTTAAGGGGAAATTACTCATAGGTCCCATGTGAAACATGTGATCTCCATTTAATCCCAAAACTTTTTCACTACACCCAAAAGTCCTTTCTCCTCTCTCTCTGTTTTTTGCTTCCCTTCTTCTCTCGTTTTTTTTTCTGCAGAGAAGCAGGCAGATGCGATGTCAAGCGAGGCGTGGAGGCCAGTGATTGCTTGGATCTCAAACAAGTTTGTGGTCTTGTGAGCATTTGGCCATAGGCAGCCTCAACACCATTAGAGTCGTAGGCATAGGCCCGCAGGTCTTGTCCTTCACAAGTTGTCCACTGTCTTCCTCCAAGCACGGTCTACTTGGCTGATGGGTGCATAACAGAGCTTGACCGTCACGGTCTTGTAGGATGAGTCTGATCGGGGTTCATTGATAATCACTAAGCATCCAAATTAATTCCGACGAAGAAGATGATATATTTTTCGACGAAGAAGATGAATGGATCTACTTAGATCTGATGTAGATCTACTCAGATCTACATCAGATCTGAGTAGATCTACACAGATTTGGCTAGATCTAAACAAAAAATAGTTGCCGGAGTACAATCCTCTCTCTACATCCGTCTTTCCCCTTTGATTTTTTTTTTTTTTTTTCTGTCTGCTATACACTTCTGTTTTTCTGTACAAGTGATTTTCGAGTTTTAGTTACAGGCGGTGAAAACTGTAAAATTTTGCAATTTGAATTTTTTTTTTTGGTGCTGGAATGAATCATGGTTTAAAACTGTAAAATTTTGCAGTTTTATAACATGCTTTAGAACTGTAAAATTTTACAGTTTCATAACATGTTTTAAACATTCCGACGACTTTCCGGCGATGTTGAACATTCCGACGAGTCTCCGGCGACCGTTTGACGGAAGTCCGACGATAGTAAGATGTGAACAGTGTCTGTAAATTAAAAAAAAAAAAAAGGATTTTTTGGTAACAATTAAAAATAAGTGTGGACTAATTGGTGCAAATATTTTGTTTTGGGATTAGCTGGATCTTGAACTTGTTACATGGGACTTATCAGTAAGTTCCCCATGATTTAAATCACTAAATGAGACCCATGATTGAAAGGGACTCATGGGCCCCAACAATACCTTCCCATTTAGATCTGCAACAATGATAGAGACCACTAATTTTGGAGCTCTAAAGAGACCACTAATGACATGGCACTCAATAAAAAAAGAAAAAAATACAACACCAAGGCCAAAATATCAAATCATTCATGGTGGGGCTTACTGCCACATAATTAGTGGTAGCACTAATTAGTGCTCCCACTCATTTTCCTTAGATCTGGGACGAAAAAGGAAGCCAGACCCTTTATATTAATTAGGAAAAAATTATATCCACAATTCCTGTACTTTGTTTCTTGAACTATAAATTGACAGCGTGAAAGATTCAATGGTTTAATTTATTTATACAATTGAAGCTACAATGACTAAACTGACAAAAAAAAAAAAAAAAACAAAAACAAAAACATAGCCTGTCAATTGTAACTTCAATTATATGTTTTTGCCATTGTAGTATGGGCATAATTTGTAAGGAGTGTGGCATGGGAATAATTTGTCCGTTCTTGGGCATAATTTGTCATATGGGTATAATTTGTCAGAAGCTACAAAAGCATAGCTTGAC
The DNA here is from genome assembly GCA_036172215.1 of Camellia granthamiana. Lineage (NCBI taxonomy): Eukaryota > Viridiplantae > Streptophyta > Magnoliopsida > Ericales > Theaceae > Camellia > Camellia granthamiana. Next base: position 54,821,937 of record CM069910.1, read on the forward strand.
AAAAAAAAAAACTTTAGAATTTGAGTCTTCTAACGAATAAACCCTGAGTTTGAGCCTTCAGTTTAATCATATGGGCATTAATTTGTCATAGCCTAAATTAGTTTCAGGAATATGGATATAATTTGTCATATAATTAAATAGGACACTAACCATGAGAATTTCAAAAATATTACATATTTAGAAAAATAATTAATATTCTATATTGTGTGATTCATATCCCATTAGCATTAAATCTACATCGATCCCACATCAGATAAGATATGCTGTGCAGAACTATAATCAGAGTAGGTGGGGAAGAGGAGAAACAGAGATGTGCTTGATCATTTGCTGTTGCTGCTGCTTTATGATTGTTGCCTGTTATTGTGCATTGTTAGTTGGGGTCCTCATTTGTTGTAGTGTGTAGGTTTGTTGTTTGTTGATTATTTTGAGGCTTCTTGTTTGGTTGTTTCCTCTATTGTGTCGGTCTCTCACTAACTTTTTTAGCTTGAGTTAGTATATGATTAAGTGATTTTCTTAATGTCGATCTAATTGGGATTATGAAACTTTACTATGATATTTTTTGCTCTTATCCACTTTATTGATGTAATTTCATATATAACATGTGCTGATTTCATCAAATAAGTCTACTTTTTTTATAATAAAAAAAAATTTATATTGCACAATCACTTTTAGAATAAGATTCAAAGTACATTTTCATGATTGATAGTATTTTTGTGAGAACACAAGGCACAAAATCAACTCCAAGGATGTCCTATTACTGGAAAGGAGAGCATGCTTGACACTTTATGGATTTTTTTTTTTTTTTGGAGCAGTTTCATCAAATTTGTTAAATTTTTAGCTAGGTTTTGACTAAAAATCTACTTTTCTATTATTTTAGCTAGTCATCTTTACAAATACATTCTCCAACAATTTTTTTTTTCTATTCTATTTCTTTATATTATTATTATTATTATTATTTTAAATACCAGATTTAATATCGACGAGACTGAGGGGTTTGATGAATGGTGTTTTGCATTGGTTTGGGCTACAAAATAGCTAAGGAAATGATTTACTCTAAGATTACAACTTCGTTCAAACTTCACATAAAATTTATGATTGGCTTGAAGCCATTCCATTTGGAAGTTTATGGAATAATATTTTCCAACAATCAAAAACACAATGAGGGTCGGTTCAAATTTTAATCAAGGTAAATTATATTTTTTGTCCCTGTAGTATACAAATTATTTTTTTAACTCAATTTTTTTTTTTTTTTTTTTTTTGTGTGTGTGTGTTTTATATTTCTTGCTTACACATTTTTTTATTTTTTTATTATAGTAATTCATAAATTTTTCATTCTCAAAAATATTTAATCTATGTTTGGATGACTAAAATGAAGTGGAATTGGATAATTATTCCAATTGATTCACTAAAAATATGATGAAAATGTATCACATATAAATTCACCACTATAAGTGAATAGTCAAGTTAAGAAAAAACAATTCATTCCATTCTATTTTATCCAAGCAAACCAAACACTACATTAGAATTAAAGATTGGATAATAGTTTTAGCTTTCAGAAATTGCTAGAGTTAACTGATGAAAAAAAAAATTCAAAGAAATGTGGCCTTGATTTATTTGGGTACAGTGTCCAACTAAACTACACTCAAAATGAATATAAATCAATTAATTTTTTTGTGCTTGTAGGATTATTGTTGTATTTTACCCTCAAAGCAAACCTTTCCTAATTGATGAATGGATCAAGGCCGACTAACCCATACCAAACACACAATTAAACTAATTTAAACACTAACTACTCACTAACCCACCTTATAATTTGTTCGTATTTCCTAATTCATCTCATAAAATCTACATTATATTGTACAAAACTACAAAATACATTAAATTAAATGAATTTAATCTGCTTTCCCTCATAAAGAAAGTCCAAGCATAGTGTTTTTATTTGATATTCAGGACATCTAGATCTAGATATAATTTGATGAAAATGCTTCAACATGCATTTATTAAGTCTTTTCTTTTCAAAAAGCAACATTTCCTTTTGAGATATTCTTCTTTTGCTCGAGTACGTAGTCATTTTGCTTAGGTTTTATCTAGTGAAAGAGAACAAAGCAGTATTTCATGTTGGGATATTTTTAACTTGTTTGGATACGCAAGTAAAACCGTCATCATTACTACTAGGCTTTATTTGGAGAAGGTAAACGTCAATCAAATGGGACCAAAGAATATGTTGGCTAGGGATAGTTGTGATGCAAAATTCAAACAAATTAGTTGGGGGAACTTTTCATTGATGTTAAATAACCCATACTTTACTCGCTAAGTACCGACTTTTAGTTAGAAATGCTTTTGTAATTTTCCTTAAGCAAACTATACACCTAATCGTGTGTTTTAACCCACTTTTAGTGAGTCAATTTGCATAATACTTGAAGGGAAAAAAATTCCAATAAATTGGAAGACAAGATTAGTTTTTTTTTTTTATATTTATAAGTAGTTGATGATGGATGACTAAATGAATAATCATTTGCTATTTTAATAGTAGTGGTTGCTAATTGTAGTACAAATGGTCATCGTGATAGTGATTTTTTTTAGTTCTCATAACTGAAATGATGACTCGAATTACTACTTTCATCTAATGAACTATTTCTTTAAACATAGCATACTCGATACCCTTCATTTTTTATTATTATTATTATTGTTTTTTGGGTTTCCCAATGGATTTCCTCCTTCTGAATCCTTTTGTTTTTGTTTTTGTTTTTATTATTTTTTTATTATTGATTTCTGTCAATTTGGGGACCAAAACTCATTCTAAATTATATTCCAAGCTTTTGCATAAAATAGATGAGTTTTTAAATTAACCAATATAACAATAATTGTAACGCGTGCACTATCAGAAATAAAAATGAATAAATGTAATGTCAAACCAATAATCCATTATCAATGTCACACTGATTTTATTCATACTTTTCTAATTGAAACATATAAGTGAAGTTATACATAAACAAATTTTTATGATTTTTTTATTATTAGATACAGAGGTAGTAGAGTTAATGTCAATAAATAAATAAACACGGTTTATATCTAGTGATAAGAAAATCACATGACAAATCCGTTTGTGTGTCATTAATGCTAAAAACACATAATTAAAACAAATAATGAATCACAAAAAGTACAGTGGCAAGCTAATATTTGTTTCAAACGTGGACCCCTCTATAAATTTAATTTCAGTTTCCAGTGAATTTTCTGTGAATGATTTTGTGATTCATTCTATATTATTGCTATTTATATATGGCATTTTTCAAGTTTCATCATTAACAAGGTAAACCCATTACGTACTTGCATATGTATTGTGTAGCTTTTAGTAGTATTAGTGATGGATTATTATTATTTTGGGATTAAACTTTTTGTCAAAAAAAGCCAATATTTTTTGCATGAAATGTTGTTTTTAAAAGTGTATTTATTGGCGACATTTTTAAAATTTTATTTTTAAAAGACCTTTTCTTAAAAACAACTTTTTAAAGATGACTTTTTAGTAACGACACTAATTAGTCTATTAATTTTTTTGTAATAAATTTTTTACTTTCAAAGATAAAAAAAATAAATCTCTAAAATTCTTGTATATTATAGTGAAAGTATTAAAAGCCTAGTCACTTAGCATGCTTTGAATTTTTCTTTTTTAGATTGGGGTGGGGTTCCGAATGAAGCTCCATCACCAAAACAATCTTTTTAATTTAACTAATAAAATTGCCATTGATAGAGTTGAAAGTAGAAAAAAGATTTATGTAATCAATCTCATTTAAAATTTAAGGTTTGATTTAGGTCTCGTTTGATAACCTTCAATTTTAATCACAAAGTCAAGAAGTCGCTATAAATTATTATATCACTCTCTCTATTTTTTTATATATCTTTTTATAAAAAATTAAAAAATTAATAAAATAATTTGTTTTCAAACACAGCCTTAATTTGATTTGGTAATTTAAGAACTGCTAACCTAGATGGGCGTTTAACTCGTGACAGGATGCACTATATAAGTAAACTGATTAAAATGCATCAAACCATTTCTTATCCATTGTCAATGTCACTTATATTCGCATTTTATGTTTTACTTTTCTTCTATTGAAAAAAGATATTTAAATTCTTGTTTTTCACTTCAACCACCATTGAAGTGTTAGGAGATTTCTTTTTCTTTTTCTTTGTTCTTGGTTTTGTTTTTGTTTTTTTTTTTTTTTTTGTGCAATTTTATATTACAATTTTCAGTTGTCAACTCCACGATTAGGTATACTGAGTTGGCTTATTGGATGCAACTTGTAGTTTAGGAGTGTATTTCATTCAGGTCTTAGGTTCAACCCCCACTAGGTGCTATCAGCTCCTTTGCGCTAAGTCCATGGACTCTAACCGATATTTGCCCAAATCATGTGGATGTGGCGCTTTGCATGGATCTTAAAATTAGTTGAAGTACGTATAAATTAGTCCAGACATCTGATTATCAAAAAGAAGAAAAGAAGGCATGTTGTTTTATTTATCTAGCCTCCCCATTGATTGGGAGAAATTGACAAATTCTAAATGGTGCCTCATTAATTAATTAATTAATTGAGAACTTCTCTTCTTATACCCCCCATTAATCACTATTTTTTTTAGAGCGAATTATATTAACAGTTCTTATAGTTTATAACTTGTATCATTTTAGTTCATGATCTTTTATTTGTAATATATTTTATTCTGAATTTTGAATTTTATTTCAAATAAGAACAATTAAAGATGTCGTTTCCTTTGCAAATGAAAAATACTTAATTTTAAGGGCAAAGTCATCAATTTACTAAAGTATAAACTAATTTGACAAAGATAAATGTGAAAAAAAATATTTTTGCAATTTTAAAACTTTTTATCCACCAAAGATAAAATTATATAAAAATAATAAATCTTTTACATATTTTATTATTTTTTTACCAAATTAATTTTTAGTATGTGTTTGGATAATGATTATGTAATAGGTGGTTGTTTTTGTTAATATTTTTTGGATGATGTAATAGATGGTTGTTTTCGTTGTTAACAAATATTTTTGGATGATTATCACATAATGAATGGTTATTAGGCTTTTAATATGTAATCGATATGTTTAATATATGAAATATTTTTAGTTTTGGATTTTTTTTATTTAATGGATTGGTTTAATAATAATATCAAAGTTGTCATCATATTTGACTTCAGCTTTTTTTTTTTATACTATTTTTAGATTTTTTTAAATAGAAATTAATTTAACGAAAATAAATATCAAAAACAATAATTTTTAAAAATTATTTCTACCTTCCCAAAAGATAAAATTATATAAAAATGATATGTTTTTAAAAAAAAATCACCAATTTAATTTTTAGTTATTAGAAAAATTTTCTGAAAATAAATTCTAAAAACCAAACCAAATAGAACTTTATAAAGTGTAAGCATTATCTATTAAAAAAAAGCCATTATATTTCAAATAACATACAAGTTAACCAACACAAAATAAGTTATATGACAACTTTACCCTTGAAATGAAGAATTTTTCGTTTGTAAAGAAAACATCTTTGATTATCCTTATTTGAAAAAATATTCAAAATTTAGGGTCAAATGTATTACAATTAAAAAGTCAGGGACTAAAGTAATACAAGTTTCAAACTATAAGAACTATTAATGTAATTTTATTTTTTTTTAAAAAAAAACTCGATATACCACTTTGCTTGGTTAGGGTTTTTCAAAAAATCCTACTTTTTTATTTTCCGTATTTTTTTGTTTTTACTAAATTTTTTTAATATTTTAAGCATTTTTTTTTTAATTTTTAGACATACCTAATATAAATATACCTAAAAAGTAAAAAATTTGTGAAAAAAAAACTTTTAAAAATTCACTAAATATCAAAAATACAAAAAAAAAAAAACAAGAATTCAGTATATTTTTTGTATTTTTATGTATTTATTAATTTTTTAAAATATTTTTTCACAAATTTTTTACTTTTTAGATACATCTAAGTAAAGTGCATCTAAAAAAATTAAAAAAACATTTAAAATTTTAAAAATATTCACTAAAAAAAAACAAAAACCAAAAAAATCAATATCTAAAAAATTTAATCCAAAAGATTCATACCAACCGTACTAAATTCATACCATCCACTAGCAGGAGTTAAAGCCAAGGTAAAATCCTATACATACTAACGTTAAGAAATTGTTTCCGGTTGAAAAGTTTCAATCGTATTTGGTGGAAAGATTTAAGATGGGATTTAAAATAAATAAATAAATAAAATATATATATATTTAACTTAATTTTATATATATAGATATTTTTACTTCTAAACTATATATATATATGTTATATTTATGTATTTATATAAATAAAGAAATAAACCTCATTGGCTTGCACCACAGTATTTATAGTCAACTTATCATACGTAGGATGGTTTATCCACTACTAATATCTTCAAAGTTTGCATAATTTTTCACTTCTCCTTATGATATATTAAAGTTTTATTTATTTATGTTCAATGCATCAAGTAAAAAAAGAAAGATTTAAACAATTGACATCTTAATCAGGTATAGGGATTCCGATTATGAAGTTTGATATTGTTAATTGCTAGCTTAATTGGCTTAGGTGTACTGTGTTATTGGACTTTAATATTGTGATTGAATTTTAAATTTGTTATTAAAAAAGATATATAGAAGAAAAGAAAAGGAATATGTGGAAAAAGTTAGTCATATATTATCTACTACTTTTCTTTTCTCTTTTCATTTTGTTTCATAAAATTAAAATCCAAATGTAACTCAAAATATTATTATAAATAAATAAATAATTGTGATTATGCAAGTGTATATTAGTTTCCATCTATCATCCTAAAAGTTGAGAGGTATACCAATTAGATCCCCTGGCCGGTTCATATATAAGTGTTGGTAACATTTTTGCATGTAATATAAAACCTACCTAACCTTCACTCTGATTAATATAATAAGAAAAAAAATAATATTTATTAATTTCAGCTTACATGTAGAAACTATTATATCTAGAAAAATAATGGGGCACTTGTGTTGGCTTTTCGGCTTTTCGAAGGGTATTTTTGTAAATGCGAGCGTGCCAGCAAGGATCAATTAGTCCTTACAGAAATTATAATTGCCAACCAATTATCAGACGATTGTGTTTTAGTTCTTTCAGCCTCAATGAAGAGGACTTTTACTGGTGGCTTGACTTAGGAGAAATTAAGAAAAATAACAATTAATATGAAGAACAATCGAAGTATTTCATTAAGATGAACACTTACAATAGTTCAAACTCAGCCTCGAAGAGGTTTACAGCAGCAATCTACTCGAATTTACTTGAAACTACTCCTATGAATCGAAATGCAGTGCGGGTATTTAAAGTGCAAGAAATGTAAAACTGGAAAGGAAAAAATATGAAGTAAAGACTGGTTTTTATGATCTGAGTCTGGGGGCTTTTTTCTGGGGGCTTCCTTGCTATTTATACTCGTCAAGGATGACCTTCGAACTGTACTTCAAACCGTCGAACTGCTCCTCCATGATTGCTGATCATGCTGCCTTAGAAGTAGTTCCACTACGCCAGCACTTGCAGTTAAGCTTCCCTCTTGTATTTGAATTTGAATATGAGCAACCGTTGGGGCCACGTCACCTTGTATCTCTTTACTGATCCAGTGTTACTCAGATCACGTGAGAACCAATATTCATCTCCACGTGTACGATCAGGATCGAAGACTTAAGCAGCCTTCCTATATTACCCTTGCTTTGCCACGTGTTGAATCGTAACTGGCTTTTACAAAATATGTAGCCAACATTACCCCCCGCACTAATATACCCAATACTTGGTGATATTAGTGGATCAAAAGCTTTTCCCGCGCTTTTGGAACGTGCAAGGAACCCATCTTCAGGAAACACAACCGTCACCTATTTGGTGATCATTAGCATTAACTCTCAACTTGTTGAACATCTCAATACCTTTTAGCATTCGAACGGATTATGGCTCAATCAATTTCTCACTCTATTGATCAAGCATACGAAGAGCCATTGAGTAATGCTGTTTCCCCTTGAAAGAATCTTCACGTATTCATTAGCCACCTTTACCCGCCCTTCTATATTCAGGTTATGGAGGCTTTTGCAAATTATCAACCTTTGGACTACGAACATATTGCCCTTAATCCTTTGATTCACAATCTCACAGATACAGGAAGTTCTTCCTCTAACCTCCCCTTGTACTTTGAACAAACTATCTTCAAGTTTTTGTTTCGACAAGTCGCGAATATGGACCTGGGAAGTTCTTCTTCACAAACCTCTGCTTGGGATGAAGCTACAACTTCTTCATCTTCTGGGGCTTCCGGCTGGACAAGCTGGTCAGCACCTGAGTCCTGGGATTTGAGGGAACGAATCAACCACCATTTCGTTGAGTTCACTGATCCTTTAGATTTTCCTTTTTACGCTCGAAGTTCAGTGGTGTATCCTTATGTGCCCATTGACCTTCGACGTAGTTTGGAAGAGAATCTACTTGTGGCCTGGTACACATCCTCCATGCCCACAACGACAGTGTTTATTGCCCGACGCCCAGAAGAGGCACAAGGGTACAACCCATCATTTTTAGCCAAGAAGGCGAGGATTTGTTCTTCTGACTGGCTTGATTTCATTAATGCCTTTGTTCCTTCCGCTCCCATGCCATCTCTTATAATAGAGGCATCCACACCTTCTTCTTCATCTTCTGAATTTGAAGCATCCACACCTTCTCCATCTTCTGAAACAGAACCATCTACTCCTTCTTCTCCTCCCACTCTTTCCTGGATAGAGAAACTAAGGCTTGCCCTTCCAATGGACAAAGTCTTTTCACCTTACAAACCTCCATCATCCCCTTCTCCAGCTGAACGGAAACAAGCTCAACTTCTGCTAGCGGCTTTCTCTCACTTGCCCTTCAATGTCCTTGAGGATGACACCCATCTCAAGAACTTTCAATGGGCTTGTGACATTCTGACCAGGGGCCATGTCCTTAACCCCATTGCCCAAGCAAAACTTCACCTGTCCCTGGACCAACTTCCAGTGCTCCTCCACTGGCATCAGAATTCCAAGGTCACCATCCAATCTTTGGATCAACTTTCGTCTCTCCGAATTCATGCTCAGTACGAAGCAGAGAACTTCATCGAAGAGTTCGATGACTTCAAAAATAAAGAGTCTGCGTATTGGGATGATTTGGTTATAGATGAGTTGGAACAAACATTGAGGGAGGAGGCTTTCGAAATAAAGGCTGAGGAGCTCTATTATGAAGTGAGAGCACACCAGCTTATGCAGCCAACATTGGAGGAGATAGAAGAAATAATAAAGAAAGAACAAAAATTCATTAATCATTGTTGGATGAAATTCCATGACCTTGTTATTTATTCTATTCCTTATTTTTATGAGCTCGAATTTGTACCCAGATAGGGTTACTTGATGTAATTGTTTTGGCTTTAATACAAACAAAGTCCTTTTATATCTGACATTGTCTGATTTTTTTCCTTTTTGTCCTTAAAAGCCAATTCATAGCTTCGAATTGAACAATCTCATCCTTCAAATCTGGACTCAATTGTTTAATGAAACACTAAAAGAACCAACATGTCTTTTTCCAATTTATGGAGTATAGTTGACAATTCTGGTTGTTATTACTTGGAATCAATGCTCTGATCTTTAACAACATTACCCCTCAAAACTAACTATAACCAATATATGGTCATGGTTAATATAGCCAATCAATTTCAAACTGACTGTTTTGCTTCGAAGAGTAATCCACACTGTTTTGGTTCAAAAGCAATTCCAACCAACGATTGGTCTTAATGCTTCGAACAGTGCTCATCCTTCACGAATTCAAGGAGTTGCTTCGAAGGTCATTACTTTGATTAATAACCTCCAAACAGGTCTTTAAACTCTTTGAAGTAGACCAATGTTCGAACACTCTAGCATCTTTAAGCATATAGTATACTTCGAAGCCAGCTTCTATATTTCGAAGCCGTCGTTGTTTGATTTTTTTGGCGCCAAAATCTCATTTCGAAGCCAAATATCTTGCTTCGAAGCTGGCGTTAACATCCGGAATGTGCTTTTTTCCCTCCAAACTATCAATATTAGAAGAGACTCCTCGTATTCGTACATTTAGTACTTAACGACTTACGCAATATATTTTCCGGACACAAAGCTTCTAAAACCCTTTTGTTTCGTGCTCTGAAATCACTTGCCTTTTAACACACAAACCCTCATATCTCTCACTTTTCTTTACCTTCCCCTTTCCTTTTCGAAGAACGTACCATCAATGGCTTCTTCTTCACCCAGACGTGCCAATCATAGAGCGTGTGAGCTCATCCGTAGCCCTTGAAAAGACTCATTGAGGTAGAATGTGAGAAGTACAAGGCTGGGAGGAAAAGCACCATTGACGGGCGTATTTTTGTCCCTCGTCGTCATGAGCAGCAAGACTACGTGCTCGGGGCCCAATATTCAAGGAGGTCCCCTACTGAGCTCCCAGCTCTATATCCTCGTCTGAAAACCAATGTCTCCTTTATGAAGGTGGTCTCGATTGGAGGAACTGGAGAATCAATCGCGCCCACCGATGTTGGCCTACAACCAGACCGGAGTGGCAAGAATGGTATGATCGGGTCATCCCTGCGAGGACACTGGACCTTCAAGAACTCTGCCTTCTTGATGCTCTCCGACTATCTAGGGTAACTATCTCGGAGGACCCTTTCTTAATCCCTGCTGCTTTATGTTTTTGGAACCCTATCTTCAATTTCTTTCAATTTAGATGTGGGATGATGGCCCCTACTGTTCTTGACATTTGCCATCTACTAGAGTATCTCCTATTGGTACCCACCGGATTTCCCTGATTTAACAGTCTCTTTTTCCCTCCCCTCTCTTAACTTATCTTACAGCGATTTTGTTAGAGCTGAGAATAAAAAAGAGGCTCCAGTAACTGATAGGGAATTTTTTTCCTTTTTGTTATACTAGCTTTGCAAATTTCACTTCTGCACTTCCTCTCAAAGAATTATGCTGGATTTGCTCCTCTTGCCAAGGCCTTTGTTTTGCAAAAAAGGGTAGCCTTAGCCCCATACATTCTAGGTCATGTGTACAGAGTTTGTTCCCTCTTTTGCGAGAAGCCCTTAGATGCTAATCAAGGGGGGCCATTCTGGATCCTTCAGCTTTAGCTTTTTGCTTATTTTACTGAATTACAATCCAAATGCCTAAAATTTTCTGGGTTACACTCTCTTACCCATGGCATAAGACTGGCCAATGCTTCCCTTTATCCTTCTACCTTTGCCTTTTATTTCTCTTTCTTTCATCAACTACCAGCTGCCCTTCCTTTTCATCGTTTCCGTCCCTTCGAGACCAACACAGGTCCAACTTGGTTGAATTACTTCTTGAGTGACAGGCTCTGTACTTTGCCTATTCACAAGGACATATGGGCCTCCCTTCTGCTTCCTAGGGAACTGTTTATCGGGACCACGAACCCCAGAGCTTGTAAATGTATAGCCGAGCCTTATTGTCCTGCTCAATTTGCTAGACAATTTGGTTTCACACAAGGGGTCCCAATACCTCTCTGCAGCAACACAAATCTGAGCCTTACCAGGAGAGATCTGAAAGTTAGGAAGTCAAGGCTGGAGGAGGCAACCTTCAAATTCTTAGATGACCTGGCTAATTTTGAGTACACCCCTTTCATTCCTGGAGGTACCATACTGAAGAGATACCAAAATTGGTGGGAAAATAATATGGAAATCTATTTAGCCATTTCACCTCAAAACCTATTAGAGGTGTTAAATGTGGCCAAGCCCAAGGGAGCTGAAACTGTCCCTTCCTCCACTGTGCCTCCTACAACCCAGTCCATTCCTGCTACATCAACTCCTTCGAAGGCCACTCGGGCTGCTTCAAAGAAAGGTATATGCCTTTGTTTTCTTTCTTTAGACCATCTCTATGATGCTGGTTATCTTATTTTTTATTCTTCTTCTGTGAAGGTGGTCAACAGCAAAAGAAGAGGAAACTGCTCGAGCCTGAAAAGAAAATAACTGAAGTGCAAGAAGAAGAAAAAGTAGAAGAAGAAGATCAAGAGCACGAGTCACCCTTGATAAGGAGGACAAGAGTGACTGATTTGGTTCAGGAGGAGACAGCTGCTAAGGAGGTAGAGGAGGAGCTTATCTTCAGGGAATCTGAATCTCAGACTGAAACAGCTGAGAAGACAATTGAGGAGCAAACAATGCCAATTCTCAGAAAGAAGAGACGAAAGATTACTGTCTCTCCCTCCGATTTTGCTGAGGACTCTGATTCCGAGACAATTGCCCAAGCAATAGAAAAAAGAAGGAAAGTTACTTCAACTACGACCTGGTTGAAGATCCCATTCATGAGGCAGCTGCCAAGGCCGTAGAGCAAGAACATTCCAAGGCCATAATTGTCTTTGAAAGGGCTGAGAAGAGACGGCAGCAACAAATTTTAAGAGAAGAAGCTGCTGTTGCCGATGTGTTACAAAGAGAAATAGTAAGAAGGCAACAGGCTGCCGAACATTACTCCCTTCGCAGCTCTCCCATTAGTACTAATGCAACTGGATCAAGTAATTTCTTTCACACTTCCGTTGTTTTTCCCTTGTCAACTTTTAATACTAAATTTTGACAGTCCCTTGTATTTCTTCCTCTTGCAGCAACAGCTACTGCATTCATCTTCCCAGCAAGGCCTCCCTCGATTTCAGTTGAAGTTGACCAGATGCAACATGTGAAAACCATCCAAATCATGCTCCCACTCCCCAAGCCTACATTTGACATGTCCTCTTTGAATTCAAGCATCCCGGCGTCTCTTTTCCTTGGCTTAGAGCCATATCTCCCTTTTTTGACTTTTGATCTACCTCAGTTTACTTCTTCTTCGAGCCTTGCTCTTCCTCCTTCCTTCTCAGAAATTCCAAGTGCTACTCCATTCCCAATGGCAGTTGATTCTCCCACAGAGGGCGCTGGTAGTTCTCCAATTCATGGTTTATCACCTATGCCTACTTCCAGCCCCTCTTCACTTGATTCGTTGGTGGCTAAGACCATAGAGGCTGCCAAAGATGTTCCATCCTTTTCTCCCATCCCCATGCAGTCCTCTGTGTCCTCCACCACAACACTCTCTACGCCCTTCATGTCCAGGGATGAGGTAGACATCTTCGAAGGAAAGCTAGCTAGTCTCTTTGACATACCTTCTACCTCTCCAACATTTAGTACTGAGGCTGAGCCGTTAGCTTTGGCTGACTCCTTACTGGAAATCTTCGAGAATCTTCCTTCCTCCAGCAGCAAGCCTTCTACACCTTTGATAGACATGGAAGCATGCCTAGAACTGCTAATTTCTTTCTCGAGGATTCCCTTCGAGGCTCTGCAAAGGCCAATAATCAAAAATGGGTTTCTTCACTGCTGCAAAATTGCTGAGCAGTCTGGCATGAATGCTTCAAGTCATCTATCTCAGACAGCAGCTACTGTTGACTTCTATCTCGACATTTGTCATGCTGCTAAGGCTGCGGATGAAAAGCTGGTTAGGGACCAGAGTTTTGTCTCTCAAGTGCATACTGAAGTATCAACTTTGAAAGAACAACACTCTTTTGCCTCCCATTTTCGAGTCCAACTGCTGGAGAAGAAAGCTCAACTTGAAGAGGAATTAGCTGCAGTAAACCAAGCCTTGGTTCGAACTGATACCAAATTACACATCACCAACCAGGGGCTGGCTGATCGAAAAAGGGACATGGCTGCAGCTATTCAATTGTTTCCATCACTTAGTAATAGGAAATCTACTGTTCAAAAACAATTAAGACATTGTAATGACTTCTGGGCCAATTTGTGGCACAATGTACTCAATTCTTTATAAAAGAACAAATTTTGTCTATCATTTGAGCAGCCTTATGTTTTTTTTTTTTTTTGTACTTAATGTTTATGTTATCCCCTGTGTTTCCCAAATGGTTGGGAAATAAGGCTTTAAATATCTGCCGTTAATCTTTTTGGGATGTACATACCCATTCAAATTTCTTAAATGGTATGCTCCAAAAGGCAGAACTCTATGAATTTGGTATGGTCCCTCCCAGTTAGGTGACCACTTGCCAAACTTGTGGCTTTTAATTCCTATTGGGAGTATTGTTTTCCATACCAAATCACCTTCATCGAAACCAATGTGCTTGACTTTCTTATTATAATTCTTGGCTGCCTTCTTCTTTTGGAAAAGAATGCTATTTAATGCCAAAATTCTGGCTTCATCTATGCCTTCTAATTCCAAGCACATACTTTGATGGTACTGCTCAGGATCTAACAGGTCTTGGCATCTTACCCTCAAAGACTTAACATTAACTTCCACAGGTAAAACCGCATCATGCCCATATACTAAGGCATAAGGAGTGACTCCTGTGCTTGATCTTAGGGAGGTTCTGTAAGCCCATAACACATCTAATAATAGGTTATGCCAATCCCTAGGATTGTCCTCCACAACCTTTTGTATTCCTTTTTTCAAGGACTTATTGGATGATTCAGCTTGACCATTGGCTTGTGCATAATAGGGTGTGGAATTAATAAGGCTAATTCCAAATTCTGCTACAAAAGACCTCACCATTTTCCCATCGAAGACAGTCCCATTATCAACTGTTATGGTTTGTGGGATGCCAAATCTATGGATCAGATCTTTAATGAACCCAATAACCTCTGTTTGGTCTACAGCCTTGTACGGCTTAGCTTCAACCCACTTAGTGAAGTAGTCAGTGGCCACTAGAATGAAACAATGATGCTTCGAAGAAGGTGGGTGTATTTTTCCTATCATATCCATGGCCCATCCTCTAAATGGCCAAGGTTTCACTACTGCATGCAGATCAGTTATGGGCACATGCCTTATTGTGCTATGCTTTTGGCATGCCTGGCAACCTTTCGCATATTCTATGCAGTCTTTAAGGATAGTTGGCCAATAGTAGGAATGTCTTCGAAGCAACCATCTCATCTTTACACCAGGTTGATGAGCACCACAGATACCTTCATGAACCTCAGCCATGGCTGTTAATGCTTCTTTCGGGCCTAAACATTCTAGCAATAAGCCATCTCCTCCCCTCTTGTAAAGAGCATTACCATACATCATGTATTGCATAGACTGCAATTTAACTTTTCTGCTGGCCTTCGAAGATGGACCAGCCAAGTACTGCATTATTGGATGCCTCCAATCCTGTTCTTGTAAGTCATTATGATTGACTTCCAAAACTGTATTCCTTTTATTCAAAGGTTGTATTAATCTTTGATATGTTGTTTGGCTTATGTCCCTTTGGGTATTATCTCTTCTCTTGAAGTTCGAAGCTTTCTGAGCCACATCATTAGCTCTATTGTTCAAGAATCTTGGAACATGGGTTACATTTGCTACTTGAAACTGAGAAAGCAGATGTAATGCAACAACATAATACGACAAAATACTTATGCTTTGACACTTGAAAATCCCTTTTACTTGGTTAACCACCAATTGAGAGTCCCCAAATATGTCAACTGCATGTACTTGTAATCCAATAAGGATCTCTAGCCCCACTATTAAGGCTTCGTATTCAGCCTGGTTATTGGAACAGGTGGCTTCATCTACTCTGAAACCATGCGTGGTCTCTACTCCTTGTGGAGATTTAATCACAATACCAATTCCAATTAAACCATTGGCTTTCGATCCATCAAACCACATCTGCCATGGCTCAACACTGGCCATGCCAAGTTCCATCACTTCTTGGCTCTCTGTTTGAGATGGATGGTCTGCCAGAAAATTGGCTAAGACTTGCCCTTTTACTGCCCTTTGAGAGACATATTCTAAATGAAATTCTGATAAGGCTAGTATCCACTTGCCAATTCTTCCCCTCAACATAGGTCTAGATAACATGTACTTAACCAAATCTGTGGTTGCAATCACCAAGACAGTTGTAGGTAAAAGATAATATCTTAATTTCATTGCAGCAAAATACAAAACAAGGCACAGCTTTTCAACAGCTGAATATTTACATTCACAGAATTTAAAAACCTACTAAGGTAATAAACAGCTTGTTCCTTACCTTCCTCATTGTCTTGGGCCAAGAAAGCTCCCAATGAATCTTCTGCTGCAGCTATGTACAACTTCAAGGGCTTGTTCCCCTTTGGTGGCATCAGCACTGGAGGGTTGGCCAAGTAGGCTTTGATACCTTCGAAAGCAGTTTGATGCTCTGCTGTCCACACAAATTCTTCTTCATCTTTCAACCTTAACAAGGAAGAAAATGCTTTAGTTTTCCCTGCAGTGTTAGAAATAAACCTTCTAAGAAAGTTAACCTGCCCAAGGAACCTTTGTAATTCTTTCTTACTTGATGGAAGCCTAGCTTCGATGATGGCTTTGGCTTTGTTCTGATCAATCTGTATTCCTTTCTTGTGCACTACATAACCCAAGAAATTTCCAGATGATACACCAAAAGCACATTTGAGAGGATTGAGTTTCAGCTTGAACTTCCTCATTCTTTCGAAAGCTGTTTCTAACTGAAACAGATGTTCCTTCATGGACTGGGATTTCACTACAATGTCATCAATATAACACTCTAAATACCCTCCAATGAGATCATGAAAGATAGTGTTCATAGCCCTCTGATATGTAGCCCCAGCATTCTTCAGGCCAAATGGCATTTTAACCCATTCGAAGGTGCCAATATTTCCAGGACATCTGAATGCTGTCTTGTGGATATCCTCCTCTGCAATGCAGATTTGGTTATAACCAGAATGTCCATCCATCATTGACAAAACTTGGTGTCCTGCTGAACTGTCTACCAGTAGGTCCACTATAGGCATAGGATATTCATCTTTGGGAGTTGCTAGATTTAAGTTTCTGAAATCGATGCATACCCTCATTTTACCATTCTTCTTAACTACAGGCACAATATTAGATAGCCATTCAATCATACCTGGCTGTCCTAATAAAGCCTGCCTTGAGTAGTCTAAGAATCTCCTCTTTGACCTTTTGAATTACTTCTGGACTCATTCTTCTTGGTTTCTACTTGTGTGGCTTGAAATTAGGCTTCATAGGGAGCCTATGTTCCACTAATGACCTATCCAATCCTGGTAGTTCATTGTAGGACCATGCAAAGCAATCTTTGTATTTCTTCAGAACAACTAACAACTGGTCTCTGTCCAGAACATTCAAACAAGCACTTATATAAGTGGGCTGTTGTATAGAACATTCCCCTAAATTTACTTCTTCTAAGGGGTCTTGTGTCTAAGAACTTATTGAAGCTTCTTCTTTAGTTTCTTCCACCTTCGAAGCAATCTTCTTATCTTGTTCTGTTTCTAGGTTCTTTAGTTCAACATCTTTACCCTCCTCCTTATAGACAAAATCTGTCCATAAGGCATCCTCCTCCTGTATCTCCTGGACCTTTGTCTCAATGTCCAATGCACAGTATTTACCAAGGGTCAAAATTCTGACTTGTGGCTGCTTTTGTTTACAACCAATTATCATGGCTTCTCTTTCTTGCTCCTGTACTTTCTGGACTATTGCTTTTACGTCCAATGGTGAGAATTTAACCAGAGCCAAAGACTTGGCTTCTTGTTCTTCATCTCTTTGCCTACAACCAGGCATCATTATCATCTTTAACGACAATCTCTTCATCAGCACTCTCTTGAACCAAGTGCTTCAGGTGTGTCACCTCCTCATCAGCCGTCACTTCAGCTGAACCATCAGCTTTCCTCAGTATACTGAGCGGTGTTACTCCCTCAATATACAACTTGGCCTCTGCAAAGTCTGCACAGGCTATGAAGGGTTGAGGATCTGCATCGATCTCCTCTGTCTCTCCATTGCCCAAAGCCATCATGATTTTCTGATGCAAAGAGGAAGGCACACACTTGTTAGTGTGGATCCAGTCTCTCCCAAGTAAGGCATTGTACTTAGCATTACTGTCGATTACAAAGAATGCTGTCATACAGTCCCTGGTTCCAACACTCAAGTTAATGGGTAAAATCCCCTGAGCCATCTGTTTGTCTCCAGCAAAGCCAGCGATGGTTGTGCTGGTTGGGATCAACCTGGGATTCTTTTTTCCTAGTTTCTTTAGAGAAGATTTTGGTAACAAGTTCACTGCTGCCCCATTGTCTACCAGGACTCAGTTCAGCTGTATCCCATCAAAAAAAGCCTTGATGTACAAAGGCTTGACATGTTGGGTCATGGAATTCGAGGGATATTCAAAAGGATATGAGAGGTTGATGCTCACCTCTTCCTCGCTTTCATACTCAGTTTCCATTGGAGTAGCCATTTCAGGAGCATCCTGTATCATACTCACCTGTGACTCTTCGCTAGAGACAGGGATTGGATCCATGTCTTGGTCACCCTGGTCCTCATTTTCAGCCTGGAATTCATGAGGTAGTATGTGTACCATATTGACTGATACAGGGGGAAATGAGCCAAACTGGATGGCTGGCTGTACCTTCTTCCCCTCTTGGCTACCTTGCTCAGTGTCTTCAGCAGCATCCTCCATGCTGCACTCTGGTACTTCATTGATAACTGATCCCTTCGAAGGATCCTTCTCAACTGGTTCTTCAGTCAGAAATGTGTGTTCAGCCATGAAGGCTTCGAACATATCTTCTTCTGCCATTTCCTTCTTTTGGCTCATGTCAATCTCTTCTCCCGCTTCACTATCACTTTCCATCAGAGCCTTCTCCAACCCTGCCAAACTAGACTTTTCTCTGGCCTTTAGTTCAGAATGAACCTGGGCCAACTGTTCTCTGCTACAAACCACTTTGCTTTGTAGAGTCAATTTTGGAGTATGGTCTGACTTCAAAGTTTTCTTTCCTTCTGTCTTGACCTGTGAAGAACTCTCTCCACTTTCTTTCAGATCTTGCTGGTACTGGGTATATCTGCGTTGAATTTTCCTCCTTTGTGATCTGGGAATGACTGGGACCATATCTGGTTCCTTTGTCTTTGGGTGTTTAAGCAATACCCAATTGTTTGGGGCCACCAAAGGAGGCTTGACCATCCTGCCTTGGTCTCCAGCAACCCTTTGAGTAGGTGCTTCCCTAGGTTTGTTCTGCATTACAAACCAATCTGGGACCCCAGGTACCCACGAGCTTACTGATCCAGATGTCGAACTGTTTCCTTCTACCTTCGAAGCCACCTTCAACACTGGCTGTGAAGGTAAGTGCTTGGCTCTGACTTCATGTTTCGAGCCTGATTCAGACCTTCGATGGAAGGAGCTACTTTCTGTCCTGCGTGGAGTTGGTCTAGAGGGCCAATCTCTGGCTTTACTCCCATAACCTGAACCCCCCTCCAATCTTTTTTCAGAGTGATTGTTCTCCATTCTATAGTAATTAGGTGGCCTGGACTCATACAAGGGTCTCTTGCCATTAGCATGCATTTTGCCCACTACAGGTTCAACCACTAATGGGCGTTGCCTGTCACCAGCCGGATACGGCCTTTTGTTGTGAGCATTGGTTGATTTAGGACGTCTCTGAACATCCCTATAGTATTGCTTCCCATCAATCGGAAGCCCCTTTAACCACTTGTAACTCAGTCTGCATCTGGGACACATCCTCTGCACTACAGCTGCTTCGAGGGAATCATTATCCAGTGCTTCTTCATCAGAGTGTTCCCTCTGACGTGAGAAACCTTGCCCAATAGTTGGTGGGTTTCCAGTCTCCTTCTTGGCAGTTGTCTGGTTGGCAATATGTATTTGCACATTGACCTCTTCCAATTCCTGCAGAGATAGATTCTGAAAGTTTGGTACAACCAC
Organism: Camellia granthamiana; assembly: GCA_036172215.1. Taxonomy (NCBI): domain Eukaryota; kingdom Viridiplantae; phylum Streptophyta; class Magnoliopsida; order Ericales; family Theaceae; genus Camellia; species Camellia granthamiana. The sequence goes on from CM069910.1 coordinate 54,841,638, forward strand.
ATTAGCTGCGCTTTCTCCAACTTCTGGAAATGGGTTACTGTCAATTCCCATGGCTTTCTCTGTTTTGGCTGGGAACTTCAAACTTCCTTTTCGAATTTGCTCTTGGATCCTGTCTCGAAAAACAATACAGTTTTTAGTCGAGTGAGACCAAGAATTATGCCATTTACAGTATACTTTTCCTTTAAGTTCATCTGGAGATGGCAGTTTTACTCCTTTTGGTAACTTAAGGAAATTGGCTGCAAGCAAATGATCAAAAATGTCATCTGCTTTTGTTAAATCGAAAGAGTACTTTCTGTGAAAGTCTTTCTTTTTAAACTGTTGGTCGATGGTTGTATCTTTATGAATTAATGCTTCACAGATTACAGGTTCTTTGCCCACAATCTCTGCTGCATCAATCTCATAATTGGGATCTCTATAATACGTCTTATACGAAGTATTATTTCGATCTTGTTCCTCCTCTAATAATGCTTCATATCGAGACACCTTATAGGTTAATTCGACCAAATCCCTGAATTCAGTTGAGTCAAATTTCTTTCGAAGCCTGAACTCTAAACCGTTTTGAGCCAATCTTACAAATTCTGGCTCTGGAAGGATGACCCTACATTTATTTCGAGCCCTTTTAAATCTGGCAATAAACTGAGTAGCTTTTCTTCAGGCCTTTGACTCAATCTTGCCAAGTCTGCCATGGACACCTCTGGCTCCGATTGGAAGAATTGGGCATGAAATGCCTTTTCCATTTGTTGCCAATTTTGATTGGAGCCAGGTGTAAGGTTGATGTACCATACAAATGCTCCCCCAGTTTGGGAATTTGGAAATAATCTTAGTTTCATGTAGTCATGATTAGTGAATTCACCACATTGAGCAGCGAATTTGGCAATATGCTCTACTGTTGACTGATTTCCAATTCCATAGAATAGGGTAAAATCTGGTATTCTGAATCCTCTTGGGTATTCATGTACCCTATCTACCCATTCTGGGTATGGTTTTCTGTATACAGGAGTCTGGACCCCCCGAGCCATCGGTCCACACATCTCCCTAACAATATCAGCAATTTGGTCCCTAGGGACCATGTTTTGTGCTTGCTGAACCACTACTGGAGGGACGAACACAGGGTTTGGTGGACAAACTTGTGCTTGTGGTCCCCTTGGTCCATAAGGTGGTACATTTGGGACTGGTTGCCCCTGTGGTGCAGGTTGCTGTTGGGGGTATGGGTAACCCCTTTGAGCCTGTCCTGCGAAGGGACCCGTGAAAGGTGCTGGAACAGGTGTTGTGTCCCTTCAATTTATAGGAAAACCCTCCAACCCCCCAGGTATAAATTCGAACAAGGGATTATTATATCCCCTAGTGCCAGGTATGGCTTCGAACATGGGATTTGTAACCATTCTCACGCCAGTTTCTTGTACTTGACCAGATCCACCAACATGTGTGGCTTCATTGTTGAGTACTGAGGTATTTTGGCCTATTATAGGCCTCGGAATGGGTTCATACCAAGACTGAGGCGATGGTCTTTCGTAGTTCTGAGTACTAGTCTGACCATTAGATTGTCCATTAACTTGCATAGGCTATTTTTCTCTAGCCAATCTTTGTTGAGGGACATTTAAAATTTCCTCTGTGTGTCTTGTATTTGTTGGCTAGTGGTTATTCATTCGATCCAAAAAGGATGTTGCCCACCTTTCCATCGTGTTCATTAATTGTTGTCCCATAGCATCTACTAAGCCATCCCACGGATTTGTTGGCTGAGTAGATGGAATGGTGGATGGTCCAATTCCTTGGTTTCGTCCAATATGATGAACATATGGTTCTTGTCTAGGAGTACTGGTCTGTTCGACCATAGGTTCCGATAACATGGGAGTTTCCACAGGATGTGTTACCACATTATCCTCTGGATTAGGTATTTCTACCTCTCCTTCTACGCCTTCTTCCAGACGTTCATTTTCTCCTTGTCGTCTTCTTCTAGCCATTTTTAAATTAAGTCCCACTGGGCGTGCCAAAAATATATGTTGGCTTTTTGGCTTTTCGAAAGGTATTTTTGTAAATGCGAGCATGCCAGCAAGGATCAATTAGTCCTTACAGAAATTATAATTCCCAACCAATTATCAGACGATTGTGTTTTAGTTCTTTCAGCCTCAATGAAGAGGACTTTTACTGGTGGCTTGACTTAGGAGAAATTAAGAAAAATAACAATTAATATGAAGAACAATCGAAGTATTTCATTAAGATGAACACTTACAATAGTTCAAACTCAGCCTCGAAGAGGTTTACAGCAGCAATCTACTCGAATTTACTTGAAACTACTCCTATGAATCGAAATGCAGTGCGGGTATTTAAAGTGCAAGAAATGTAAAACTGGAAAAGAAAAAATATGAAGTAAAGACTGGTTTTTATGATCTGAGTCTGGGGCTTTTTCCTGGGGGCTTCCTTGCTATTTATACTCGTCAAGGATGACCTTCGAACTGCACTTCAAACCGTCGAACTGCTCCTCCATGATTGCTGATCATGCTGCCTTAGAAGTAGTTCCACTACGCCATCACTTGCAGTTAAGCTTCCCTCTTGTATTTGAATTTGAATATGAGCAACCGTTGGGGCCACGTCACATTATATCTCTTTACTGATCCAGTGTTACTCAGATCACGTGAGAACCAATATTCATCTCCACGTGTACGATCAGGATCGAAGACTTAAGCAGCCTTCCTATATTACCCTTGCTTTGCCACGTGTTGAATCGTAACTGGCTTTTACAAAATATGTAGCCAACAACTTGCCAATAAGTCTCATACAGAAAGTTTAAAATCCATTTAATCCCAAAATAAAATACTTGCACCAATTAGTTCTACATATTTTTAATTGTTACCAACAACTCTCTTCTCTTTTTTTTATAACTTTAAAAATGCTGCTACATCCAACGACTTTCGTTAGACTCACCGAAGACTCGCCGAAAAATTCAACATCACCGGGAAATCGCTGAAGCATCACCGAAAGTTTGCCGGATAGGGATGGCAATGGGGGTTAATGGGGTGGATATTAATTCCCCATCCCCATTCCCCTATAATAAATTTTCCCCACTCTCCATTCCCCATTCCCCATGGGTACCACCCTTCCCATATCCTAATGGGTTTGGATTTTCCCCAACCCACTTTAATCTCCATTTTTATTTTATTTTTATTTTTTATATTTAATGTTAACAATCACTTCTTCTTCTTCTTTTTTTCTTTTTTTTTTTCTTTTTTTTCTTTTTTTTTTTCAGGTTCACAACAAAAGCTAAATATACCTTCAATTTTTTTTCTTTTTTTTTTTAATATATTTAATGTTAACAAATTCATTTTTATTTTTTTTAAGGTTCACAACAAAAGCTAAATATACCTTCAATCTTTTTTCTTTCTTTTTTAATATATTTAATGTTAACAACCTCTTTTTTTTTTTTTTTTTGTAAGGTTCACAACAAAAGCTAAATATACCTTCAAATTTTTTTCTTTTTTTTAAATATATTTAATGTTAACAACTCCTTTTTTTTTTTTTAAGGTTCACAACAAAAGCTAAATATACCTTCAATTTTTTTTCTTTTTTTTTTTTTAATATATTTAATGTTAACAACTCCTTTTTTTTTTTCTTTTTTTTTTTTTAAGGTTCACAACAAAAGCTAAATGTACCTTCAATCTTTTTTCTTTCTTTTTTAATATATTTAATGTTAACAATTTTTTTTATTTTTTAAGGTTCACAACAAAAGCTAAATATACTTTCAATCTTTTTTCTTTCTTTTTTAATATATTTAATGTTAACATTTTTTTTTTTTTTAAGGTTCACAACAAAAGCTAAATATACCTTCAATCTTTTTTCTTTCTTTTTTAATATATTTAATATTAACAACTTTTTTTTTTTTTAAGGTTTTAGCTAAATATACCTTCAATCTTTTTTCTTTCTTTTTTAATATATTTAATGTTAACAACTTATTTTTTTATTTTTTTTAAGGTTCACAACAAAAGCTAAATATACATTCAATCTTATTTTATTTTATTTGGTTCAACAACAAAATCAAATACACATTAATTAATTAATTAAAAAGTTTGTTTTATAATAATCAAATATATAATTTTGAGACAATCAAATAAGTTTTAGTAATTAAAAAAAATGTGGAAGAACGTGGAAGATTAAAAAAAAAATTACAACCATCTCTCTCTCTCACTCTCACTCTCTCCCCTACATGTTATAAGAACCTGTTTACAATTTTATAAGAGCCTGTTTGAAGAAATAAAATGTGAAAGAACCTGTTTGAAGAAAGTGTTATAAGACCCATATTAAATTGCTTTAGGGCATAAACAAGGAATTGTTTATTGATCTCTTAGCCACGGACATTTTAGACATTAAATCATCTTTCTTTTAGCAAATTTGAGCCATTCATTTTAATTTATCCAAAATCTAATTATACCTTTTAACAAATCTGAACCATTCATTTTAAGATATCTATGCCGTACCACACTCAATCCATCCTCCATCTTCTTCCTTTAGTCTCCCACGAATTTTGTTGTTTGTTACTTTTAAAAAACAAAAAATGTTTTTTCAATTAAATTTTTATTAATTTCACAACACCATCACCACTATTCTCACCTTCACTATCACACTACCATCACCATAACAACTACCATCATCACTACCGCCATCACCCCACCACTATGTCACAATCTCTACTTTCACTTTCGTTCCATCACCACCACTACCAAATATAAAAAAATATATTTTTAATTTTATTTATAAAAAATATTTTTCATTAAAAAATATTTTCTATCTAAATAAATGAAGCATAACATTGGGAAACAAGCTGATTTCAGTTAAATCTGTTCATAACTAAGAAAAATTCTTTTATTTTAAAAAAAATTATTTAGTAAGACTTTGTATCCCTTTTTTGTTTTTTTCAGCAAATAAATCTTTGTACCCATCATTTCTAACCAATCACGACTCATGCTTGTTTCGATTCTCTACAATTTCCTTATTTCCAAATACATTCATATATATATATATTGTATAAATTGTGTGATAACATTAAACAAATAGATTCATACTCGTTAATTGAAATTTCAGAACAAGCAAACCATTCTGAAAATTACAATACATAACAAAATAAAATAACATAGAAAAGCAAACCGAAACCTGCATTAGATAGTGCCCTTAATTTTTTTAAATAAATTTAAAAAATTCTAGATATGCATAAAATTTGACAAGAATAATGTGACAATGTTAATTAATGTGTATTTGATTTTATTGTTGAGCCAAATAAAATAAAATAAGATTGAATGTATATTTAGCTTTGGTTGTAAATCTTAAAAAAAAAAAAATGGTTGTGAACCTTAAAAATAAAAAAAAATAAAAAAAGAAAAAAGATTGAATGTATATTTAGCTTTGGTTGTGAATCTTAAAAATTAAAAAAAAATGGTTGTGAACCTTAAAAATAAAAATAATAAAAAAAAGATTGGAGGTATATTTAGTTTTGGTTGTGAATCTTACCAACAAAAAAAAAAAGAAAAGAAAAAAAAGAAAAAAGTTTTTTGTGAACCTGAAAAATAAATAAATAAATAAAAGAAAAAAATTGAATGTATATTTAGTTTTGGTTGTGAATCTTAAAATAAAAAAAAAAAAAAACATATGGGGAAATTAGTGGGTACCCATCCCCAACTCATCCCAAGTGGATATTTAAAGAATATCACCTACCCTACCCAATGGATAAGAAAAAAGGGGAAAACCCATATATTTGGGTTGGGTCTCCATGGATACCCACAGGGTAGGTTATCCATTGTCATCCCTATTGTCGGAGTATTTTGAGCATCGCCAGAAGTTCGCCGGAGTGCTTTGAACGTCATTGGAAAATGTCAAGAATATCATCGGAGACTCACCAAAATATTCAAAATATTGTCCCAAAAAAAAAGAAGGAATAAATGGAGAAATTATAGTTAAAAAACATAACAACAACAAACAACAATGGGAAAAAGTATATATTATTTTTCAATTTTTGTTGGGTTTAAACAAATAATCTGTAATATTGATCAAATTGAAAAGTAAGTTTTGAAACTGTAAAATATTATAGTTTTAAAGCATTATTCTATTAAGCTGGAAAACATATTATGAAACTGTAAAATTTTACAGTTCTAAAGAATATTATGAAACTGCTAAATTTTACAATTTTAAAAGATGATTCATTTCAGCACCAAAAAAGTTAAAACTGTAAAATTTTACAATTTTCACCACCTGACTTAAAAACAACTTATTTAGAACTTGAAATTTTTCTCTAATAAAACAGGAAAATAGACGTGTATAACAGAGAAAAAGTAGAAAATTTGAGAAATCGAAGGAAAGAATAGATTTAGAAAGAATATTGTACTCCGGCAACTATTTTTGGTTTAGATCTAGTAGGATGTCATGTAAATCTACTTAAATCTAATGTAAATCTCATCTTCTTCGCCGTTGGTGAGGATGAAGTCACGAGTTGATGTCGGTGGTTGGTGGTTGCCGGTGAACTCCAATCAATGGTGATCGTCGGTCACTGGTGACTATATATTACAAAGAGAAAGATAATAAGGAAGGTGTGATCACCAATCGTCGGACATGACAAATAGAAGGAAAAGAAAACACAGGAAAAAAAAAGTGAGAGGAAACGTAAAGTATGAGACAAAAAATAGAGAAAGAGGGATAAACGTGTAGGACTTTTGGATCTACTCAAAAAATTATTGAATTAATAGTATACAAATATTTCAAACAGGATCTATAGATAATTTTCCCAAAAATATTAGGGCAGACCCATCATTATTTTTTCAGGTAGGTTACACTTTCCATATTTATACATAATATTTAGAATAACCTCCCCTCACATTTAGAGAAGACACAACAATTTGATTGTAATTCCACTAACCCCCCTTTAGTAAGGCTAAAATGAGCAGAATTAATACATACGGTGTAAAAAAAAAAAAAAAGTTTGCATCTAAGTGTAAAATAAATGATAATATTATTTTTTTATCTAGATAATCAATAAATTATTGGCAAAAAAAATAAATTACATGTTATATGAATTAAAATTTTAAAAGAAATCAAATATAATTATACTAAAATTATAAGACTAGTTATATTTTTTTAAAATTTAAAAAAAAAAATCAGTGTAATATCCCAATATTTATTGTGTGACGTAAAAGATGAAATTTAAATAATAAAATCTTATATCTACCAGCTGTCTACCAATAATTTGAGATCACATTGACCCCAAAAAATAAAAAAAAAATAAAAAAAATAGGAGAGTTATATATTTGATTAATGCTTGAGGCCTCGAATTCAAGGCCTCGAAATTGCCTTGAAATTCAATTTTTTTTTTTTTTTTTTTTTGTTGGTGCGCTGTGTGTTTGGTTTTTTTAAAAAAAATAAATTTTTCTATCTTTTCTTTTCCTTTCTTTTTTGTAAGGGTGATTATGTGTATTAGACATCTTGTACTAATTCAGCCTATATGATTTGATAAAGTCTAACCCAACTCACTCACCTTATCAAATTACATAGGCTGAGTTTTTCTTTTTTTTCTATTTGTTGGGCTATGTTGGTTTGATTTTTTTTTTTAAAAAGGTATAGAGGTGTGCCAAAAAACTAAACATTCAGCACTAACTCATCGTATAAAATTATATGAAATTAACAAAATTTAACAAGTAACTTAATTAATCAGTCAATTAGGTTGGATTAGTTGAGTGATAAAATTAACTGATTAATTAAGCTGTTAGTTAAATTTTGTTAATTTCATATAATTTTATACGATGAGTTAGTGTAAAATATCTACTTTTTTGACACATTTCTATACATAAACCACCGTTAAAAAAAATTATAAAAAAAAAAAAACCAAATAAAAAAATAACTAATTAATACAGCCACCACCCAAAAAATAAAAAAATAATAAAAAAATTTATTGTCGAGGCAAATTCCAGGCCTCAAATTCGAGGCATGTAGCACCGCTGTATATATTTATTGTGTGACGTAAAAGGAGAAAATAAAATAATAAAATCTTTGCATATATCAGCCGTCGTCTGAAAATTTGAAATCACAATTAAATAATAAATTCACTTAGTAGAAATTACATGTAAGTCCCTGAAAGGTAAAAAGTTGAGACTTTAAATTAACTTTTTATTTTTGGTTGAACCATAACAGATGAGGATCAAATCTGAGATAGTAATCTCAAACTAAAAAATTATTTTCCAAACTAAAAAGTACATGGCTACGTGCAAGAATTCACTTACTTTTTATTTATTCAATAGGTCTTATGATAATTAATATTATTTTTCATCATATATTATTAAAAAATATCACTAATTATTAATCTTCAGTAATAATTTAAAATTTTTGTTACAAAAAATGTCACTAATTATAAATTTTAGCGACAGTTTAAAAAAATCGTCACAAAAAAAACGTTACTACTTTTCAACTTTCAGCGATAGTTTGAAAAATTCGTCATAGAAAAACATCACTAATAGTAAATTTTAGTGATAATTTATAAAAATCGTGATAAAAAAAAAACACTAAGTGTTAATTTTTAGCGACATATGTAAAAAATTATCACAATTATTTTTAGCGACGATTGTATTATTACTTATTTTCAATAAGACTTGATGGGAATTATATTAGGATCTATTGATAATTTTTGCTTACTTCTTTTTTCTTTTTCTTTTTTTTACAGAGAGTGAGTTTGATGAATTTTTTTATTTTTTATTTATGTCACTAGTGATATAAGACAAACGAAAAGGGTGTCCATTTATCTTGTAGAGCCTTTAGACCTATTTCACAAAGATAAGTTTGAGATTCAAATACTATCCCTAAATTAGAGAACTAGATAAATAGAAAGAAATTCAAATCAATTCTAGCATTAGAGCACAGCTGGTTAGGAGGACAATTATGTGTCACTTGTTTTTTTTTCACCTTTTTATATCAATCAATTTCATAGCAAGATGTAATTTTCTTTCATTAATTGTTTAATTATCATCTCAATAAAAGAACCAATTACAAGGTGATACAAAACAGTGTCAAATTTTTATGAAATTAGGTGGACAACTCTAACTTTCATTAATTCAATCCTGTAATACTCCCTGCACATGTTGCCTAGTCACATTTAGATATGACGGAGAGACGAAAAAAATGGACTCGAGTGTAGACTTGGCGTAGTGGAACACCTCTTGTCTTCCGCTAATCCCTATTAATATTTGCCTAAGGAGTATATTACAAACTTAGTTGACCTAGAGAGAGGATATAGAACAAGTCTAACTTGTAGTACCCGCTATTACAATGTGAAAACTCTCACATGATATTACTGTTATACATAATATTTGCTCGAATAGCCAAAAGGAAAATATCAAACTAACATATTCTGACTGGTAGTCATGGATGACTTCAATAAACATCATTTCCAGCTGAAAGTAAGTCCCAGAATTAACTAATCAACAAAGTAATATAAGCTTCCTAAATTGGTTGTCCAAAGAGACAATGGGGATCAAGACATACAAGTACAGTTATAGGTTAAGTGACAAAAAAACATCTTAGTGGCAGAGACAGATCAAAAGATGGTAAACTTCGATAGAATCACTAGTATTATGATACTGAAACGCTATACCAAACAACTTGGAACTATACAGTGAAAAAGCACAGTCAGCACTTACATAAGAATCCACTACTCTACTCCATAACCATGTCCACTATACTTCACTAAGGCATGCACTATATTTATATATGTCATGTTTGTTTGGGTGTGTTGGATTAGATGAGATTAGTATTATTAAGATTGGTAGTTTTATAATTATCAATCAATTTGGATTGTATTGGGAAGCTAATTTTAGGCTTTTTTTGGGGTTAAAATTCACGAAAAGACAAAATAAACTAAAATAGTCAATAAGATAAAATGTCACATTAAACCCATAATCATTTCAGTTTTTTTCTCACAAACATCATATCTAACTACAAAAAAAATCCAAATATCTTCCCAAACAAAAATATTTTAGCTTACTAAAATAGTCAAAAACTAAAAAATACTAAAATAGCCAATTTTCCAAACGAGGCCCTTGTCTCATGTTTGGATTGGTATAGGATTATTATAGGGAAGAATTGACAAAATCCTTTCAATTTTCAATTGTCCAAACCACTTCTTTAGTTTCCTATTTTATATTTCACGCCCCTCTTGTGAGTTTTTAAGAACTTGGTGTTTTAAGCCCATAAAATTGGGCCAACGTCAACTTTTAGTTCCTATTATCACTTGGGCTAAGCTTGGAATGAGATTTATATGCCCGAAATCGGTTGGTGGGCCTGGCTTGACCATGAAATTGTTTTATTTTTTTATTCTTGGCCCGGCCTGGCCCCCATTGGATGTGGAAGTTTTGTTGTTGACAGGACCATGCCCAAAGTGGGCTAGACCATGTGCTCCACCGCCCCCATACAAAACCGGGTCGGGTGCAGTCCATTTATATATAGAGAAAATTATATTAAATTTTTTCTCTGTGTTGCGTTGCGTAAACAATTTTATCCTTTTGTTTTTATTTTTGTTATCTGTAAATAGTATCGTTTCTATTTCATTTCAATACTATTTCCATCCTGCTATTTATTTCCAAAACTCTAAAAACGGCGTAATTTAACTTTAACTTTAAACATACGCCATTGAATTTAACTTTAACTTTAAACATACGCCATTGAATTACTGCAATAAAACAAATTCATTGCAGATAATCTTGATCCCAAAATATTACCCATAAAATTCTTTGATCCGTGAGGAAAATGACAAATCTAAAAATTTAGAAATGGTGATCAATTTAATAAAATATGAACCTAAAAATCAAAGTTATACTTATCATGTTTTTAATTGCTCAATATGGAATTATATTAGTCATTCATTCAGTCCTAAAAATATCATATTTAATTTTAAAAAATTCCATAATTTCATAACTAACTCATACTAACACCTACAAGTTCATGAAACTTGCTTGCTTATAAAATGCAATTGTTCTCTATGTTGGTAATTAGTTTGTGTGTGCATGTTTTCCATTTTAGGGCCATGGAAGCTTGTCAAATTCAAAGGCAATTAATTGGTGTGGACATGATTTGCATGCTATGTAATCACACCTCATTCATGTAAACAGAGCATTTATAGGTGAAAAAGATCTCAAATAACGAAAGTTAAAATTTGTGATAGCATTTTTTTTATAAATTGGATAATTTACTTCTTAGATAATTTCTAGAATCAATAGGTGTTTTACTATTTAAATCATTGAGATATTGGAGGAAATTAATACTAAAATTTCAATCACATCATTTTACTCTAGTAACGACACTTTATTATAAAATTGGCATAGGGTAAAAAGTTTATTATATTGTTTTTAAGAAACCATAATTAATATGGCAAAAAGTTAGGCTTGTCTATTAAAAGAACTATAATTAAAGCAAATGAAAAAAGGTTTGAAAGAAAAAATAACAAGAAGAAAGGTTGACAAATTAAAATGACAAAAAAAAAAAATGAGAGAAAAAAATATACAAAAAGAAAAATAAAAAGCAAATAATTAAAGGTTGCTATGCATTTGAAAGAAATGTGATTCCGTTATCATTATATAGTTGCTCAACAATTAAATATAAACTTCCTGTCTTTTTTGCGACCTCTCATCCTATCTATAGAATCAAGAACGATGAGAGAGCTAATCTAAAAGCTAGCCCTACAATCTAGTTTGTTTACTTGTTCATGCTTACCGATAATGAGCTTCTCTCGAATTTGTTTCCATACACTAAATCTATAATAGGGTGTTATGTGAAGTAGGTGGGGAAACAAACTATCATATTGTGAAAAGTTGAAGGGAAGTGGGTTGTTACAGTGCAAATCCTTCTGCGGAATGTGGTGGCAAAGATGATCAAGCTGCTAAAGTGACTGACATTATTTACACATTCACGCCCGAGAGTAATCTCCTTACTAGCTTGTTAAATAGTCTTAAAAGTTCAATTCACTTTAATTTTATCTTTAATTTTTTTTATTGGGTACCCTCCAATTTTACCTTCACTTTTTTTTATTTTACCTTCGATTTTTTTTATTGGGAAGAGTTTACATCATTATAATTTTGATGGTGCTACTAACCTAACATTTTTTCACAGAAATATTGTGTTTGGTTTGAGTTTTTTTGAATTAAGTTTTTTGAAAACTATGTTTTTTGGTTTTTGTGTTTTATTTATTTTTAGTGAATATTTTTAAAATTTTAAACATTTTTTTTACTTTTTAAATGCACCTTATTTAAATGTATCTAAAAAGTAAAAAATTTATGAAAAAATATTTTAAAAAATTAATAAATACATAAAAATACAAAAAATGTACTGAATTCTCGTATTTTTTTTGTATTTTGGATATTTAGTGAATTTTTAAAAGGTTTTCTTCACAAATTTTTTGCTTTTTAGATACATTTAAGTTAGGTATGCCTAAAAATTAAAAAAATTGCTTAAAATATTTAAAAAATCAATAAAAACAAAAAAACACGAAAAATAAGAAAATAGAATTTTCTGAAAAATATTTTTTGAAAAGTAAAACCAAGCATAATATTGAGATTCAAATTCAAGTGAATTCATATTAGAGACATTGTTTTAGTTTATGCTACTGGTTTTGCTAGCTGTTGTCAAAGTTTTATAGTAGGCAACTTAGAATTTCCACTTTTATTACTTTAGGCTACTTTCGAATTATGAAAATTTAAAAAATTAAATATAACATCTAATTTGTTCAATGATACCAATTTTCAACGCAACGAGGACATGTATGTGACAATTTTACTACTTTAGCACCGCATAATCTCTTTGAACCCCACGCCATTATTTTTTTGTTACAATTCAACCTTTTGATAAATTTCTAATTTACCCCACCTTAACCCCCCAAACCCTAACCATATTGTATATCACTCTCTTCCACAACCCCCAACCCCCAACCCCCAACCCCCCCCCCCCCCCCCCCCCCCCCCCACAACAAAAGGACGGGGAAGGGGCTTGGCAGCAGCACCAAAGGGTGTGGAGGGGCAGACTGGAGCTGGGGTGGAGAGAGAAAGAGGGTGGCCAGAGCTGGTGGTGACGGGTGAGGTGGGGGGTTGAGTTAAGATTTGAGAGGGTGGGGTTTAATTTGGTAAAGTACGGATCCAAAGAATTTTTACAAAATTTAAAATTAACTGGTGGGTACAAAGAAATGGGCTCCAAAGAGATTATGTAGGTGCTGTTATAATCAACAAAATTATAACCAGACAATTTTTCATAAAATAGGATGTGGCATTTATTGGTTTGGGCATTTCAAATAAGAAAATTTGTTTTTTTTTTGGATAAATCATTTCAAATAAGATTTATTATTAGAATTCATAGTTAAAAAATGTCATTCACCATGTCATCTGTATGAAAAAATCTAGATATCTATTTGCATAACACTTTATTTCTAATTAATTCATTATGAAAACTTTATGAATGAAACAGGCGTGTGTTACACTGCTTTTTTGCAACTTGAACACAAGCCGATCTCTGACTTGAATGGAACAACCCCCGGTTTCTTACAAGAGTCATTTATAGTCCTATTTTTTGAGGATTTTTCTATAGTCATCTTAAATTGAACCAAGAAAACCACAAATTGAACCGTAAAGCAAAATCATAGAATTGAGCCATAGCACATTCAATGCCCAATTAACATAACCCAGTTTGTAATGCATGTGCCGTCCAAAAAACATCAAACATGCAACGTTTTCTTCATTTGTAAGAGAACAGAGCAGAAAAGGCAGTCCTCCATGAAGTGCAAACATTAAAATATGCAAAGATATTTAGCACGCGAAAGCATTGTTCTGATTCTGTGTAAACCTCTTCTAAACGGTTTGTTTCTACATGATTTGATATAAAAATCGTACCTCAGTCCACCTAGTTCTCGTATGAAAATTCTAGCGGCATGTTGCAAAGTACTCGCATAGTATTGCTGGCCACATCCAACAGCTGCAAATACTCATCTGCTCCATCAACAAGACACTGCCAGTTCCACAAAAGCAAAAGAATTATGCCTTGCGCTTCTGTTTGAAAATTATTTTATATAAATATAAACTAAAGAAAAAGGGGAACACAGAGAACCATCAGTAGCAAAGCCACTACTCTGGTGGAGCAAATACTCTCTCTCTCTCTCTCTCTCTCTCTCCAGTTTTTATAAAAAGATAAATCCAAACTAGAAATATATATGCAGAGTGCAGACCCTGCACAATCCAATAAATGAATTAATTTTAAGTCACCGACCTTATCCACTTCACCCAATTTCTTGCATATTTTCGCTTTCTGTTCATCTGATACACCATCTTCTTCGACAACTATGTCAAACAACTGGAAGAACAACTATATCAGTACTTGCAACACTTAATTGAATGAAGCATTGATTAAAATTAGTAACAATTGGACCTGAGAAAGCATCTGAGAAACTGGATATCCCTCTGCAATTACATTATTGACTTCCTTATTTGCCAAGTCAAAATTACCACTTTTGCAAGCTGAAAAAAAAGCCTGAACAACCTCCTGAGGGATGACCTGATTAATTGAATTCTCAGGAATTAGCAGATGGCATCGTAAAGAAGAGGAAGAACAAATCTGAGAGAAGTGTACTGTCAAAACAAAAAGCAATGCGGACTCTGAATTTTACAGAGAGGATGTCAAGTCAGCAAAGACCCTCAAAAAAACAAAACCAAAAAAAAAAATTAAAGGGAAAATTTCATTTTACCCCCTTGTGGTTTGACCTATGCGCGGATCACCCCCTTACCATTTGAAAATAATCACATAACCCTCATGTGGTTTATGGACCAAAGTGCACGTCTAACTTCTGTCAACAGCAATGGTAAATTGACCTTTATACCCACCCTTGTCTTCTTCATCCTTTCATCTAACTTATGTTCTTCTTGCATCTTCTCTCTCTCATGGCAGCAACCATGGCTGCCAATCACCGTCTCCATTCCTCTTTCTTCTCATTCTCTTCTCTCCCCACTCCGTCACTCTGGCATCACCGCCTTACACTCCATCCACTCAAAAGGAGCCAATGTGGCAACAACAGCCAGCGTCAGTCCCATTCACCGCCAAAGATGGCACCCAGCATCATCTAATTTCCAGTCATGGCACCCACTGCAATCAGATTTCTAGTTCCCAGCCACAACACCCATCTAGATTTGAGTTCCCAGTGTTCACAATCTATTAGCACCAATGAATCTGTTGAGTTTTTTTCATTTGGTTATGTGTATTATATATGTACATAAGTATATAAGTATATGTATGTGTATGTATATTAAAAATGTAATTAAACCAGACCAGAACTAGGTTGGAAATTAGAAATTAAGTTATAAAATTAGAATTATTTGGATTAATATTTGGATTTATTATTTAATTAACAATTATGTTTTAAGTTAAGAGATAAAGAGAAGATAGAGGCTAAACGGCAAAAGATGAAAAATTATTAATAACAATTATGTTTTAATTAAAAATATTTTAGTGAGGTGAAAACACTTTTTTTATTACTGAGTTTTTAGTAAATTGACCTTTAATTACTATTAATAACAATTTTTTTTTTTAATAACAAAAAAGTGTTTTTAGTAAATTGACCTTTAATCTTTTAACCAATTCACTAAATACCAAAAATACAAAAAAAATATGAGAATTCAGTATATTTTTCATACTTTTATGTATTTATTAATTTTTTAAAATATTTTTTTACAAATTTTTTATTTTTTAGATACATCTAAGTAAGGTGCATCTAAAAAAAGTAAAAAAAATGTTTAAAATTTTAAAAATATTCACTTAAAAAAAAAAAAAAAACGAAAAATAAAAAAATCAATTTTCAAAAAACTTAAACCAAACACACACAATGGCATTCTTTGGTAAATTTGAAGATGTATAAAAAATAGACATACTCTCCACATAGGCATATAACTCCCACAACTCGTTATCTTAGACCAAAAAAACTAACTGTGCGTTTTAGTCCATAAACTACATGAGAATTATATGGTTATTTCCAAATGACAAGGGGGTGATCCGCACTTGGACCAAACCACAAGAGGATAAAGTGAAGTTTGCCTTAAAATAAAAAATATCTTGACCAAGTCATTGAGCTTTCAACAACGGTCAACGAAAATGATTACCTCTATGATTAACACCAAGATAACAATGAGTATTTGTTTGAACAATTCGTGTATAGAAGCCTTAATGAAGCCACCATCTTATCTACTACCCATCTGAAGCCGTATGCAAAAAAATAAATAAATAATAAAGATTTTTTGTATTGGTTATGTTTTGACCAAAATCACCACTCAAATTGGAGTCATAGCTAATCTTGAAAATATAAAAACATGGCTCATACACCAAAGTGATATAAACATGGCATGGCTTTACTTGCACCCATAAACAAAGATTTGTACTTAGTTTTGAAACGTTTTATCAGCATAATAATGTTCTAGGATGTAGAGGGTCAAAAATTAAAGTCAAAATTAAGTATGGACCTAAGTGCGGAGATCACCCCTGCTAGGCGACCACGAATGATTAAAGGAGTATGAGCTAAAACCCAAGGGAAGTAAGTCAACAGTGGGTCGGAGCAGGTCCGACCCGCCAAAAGTATGAACAAGCTCCATAAAGAAAAATGTCTAAGTCAAGTTGTGGTGGCAGCACTTGCAACGGCTAAGTTGCTGAGGCACTTTGTCTCGTTACCGCCATTCCTAATATTCTTGGCATCACCATCTCAAGTATTGTCGGCGCTGCAATCTCAAGTATTGCCGGCGCCGCCATTTGAAGTTGCTGAGAGAAAGAGAAAACTGGAACAACTAAGTTGCGGAGACAACACTTGCAGCAGTAAAGTTGTGGAGGTATTTTGTCGGCGCGCCATCTCTAGTATTGTCAGTGCCGCCATTTGAACTTGCTACGAGAAACAGCCACCGTAGCAACTACAAATGATGCAACTAACTTGCGGAGGGAAGACTCCACTAAGGTGATAGCAGCCTTTGGGAGACGCGTTCCTTTTACAAGTAGAGGCTAATGCTTGGTGCTAATAGAAAACCCCAAGACATTACTAGCCTAGAGCTGATAGCAGACCCATCATTAGCTCAGCGTTGATAGCAGGCTCCGAAACTTACTAGCTTGGCACTGATAGTAGGCCCCAAAAACTTACTGGTTGAAGCTGATAGCAGGTCCAGAGATATTAGTGTACAGCTACGACCCTATGACCCTACGAAGATGGGAGCAGGGCAGCCCAAGAGTAAGGGAATCCCTTTCCATTTACCCCTTTCCATTTACCCAGGTCATGGACCTGCCTTGGTTGCATAGGCAGGGGCCAAGGAAGCCCCCTTAGTGGCTTGATTACTAAGGCACAACATAGTTGATAACAAGCCTGACTGTGGCCTTCGCCCTGGAAAGCTTGAGAGTTTGTGATTAGGTGGGCTAAGGTAGGAGGCATCGCAGGTGAACACGAACATAACTGATAGCAAGCTATGAAGTCTTGAGAATGTATATCTTAACAAAACTGAACTGAGAAGGCAAGAGCAGCAACAAACATTACCGCTGCAAGTGCACTTGCTGATGTTCAAGCTGAAAAGGCAAGTTGCAGCAGCAAACACTCCCGCCGCAAGTGCACTTACTGAGGCATCTGTGTCAGACATATAGTACACAGTACAGGCAGAGCAACACGTGGCACCTTCAGCCTAGTGGTCCAAGGCAGAATATTCTATGTGATTCTCAGGGACACATATCTTCACTTTATTTGACCACTTGGTATCCTTTTGGTGCAAAGAAAAAGCCTATAAATAGGACCTATTTTTTTAATGTCCAAGAAGAGGATTTTTGGGAATTTAGGGAGATGCTGCCCATTTATGCACTGTCATTCTCTTCTTCTTAAACGGCTTGCTCCCGCCCCTCACCCAACTATTCATTCTCCATCTTTTCCAGATTTGTTGACTCATTTCTTCAGCCATTCCAACCTTGTTGGACCATTAACATACTTTTGCCTCTTTAATCTAATCACTGTTCATCTCAAACTCCCCTACACAGGGGCACCATTCCCAAAAGCCACTCCCCCTCACCATCCCTTACATGGCTTTTGAAAACCAAAACATTAAAATTACTGGTCTCAAGAGGATGCTAAACAAGTGTCATCAAGGTGATCCAAATATGAGACCAAAACTTACCTTGTAACATGCCCTGATGAGTGGCAACATTAACACTTTCATACTAGATAAGATTCATTGGGAGAGGAGAATTCTATCAAACTAAAGCAAATCAGATTCAGAGTTCTTCTATCCAACCATAACCTACACCTGGCAGGATCTAAGTCCTATATGTAAGATTGTAGACTCTGCCAAATTAGACACAAAAAAGATTTGATGGTTCCTCGAGGATTTCCAGGATAATAGCAGAAAAAGCATGCCCAAAGAGTAAAATACTAAAACCACCTTTCCAACAGTGAGGACATATTTGCATCTTCCTTCATACTGACAACTATAGGGAATGTAGGATGGCAAAAGTCAAAAAAAAAAAAAAAAGCACAATGCACAATGCAGCCAATAATTTTAATTACTAGTTCAAAGAACTCTTTCCCCAAAACTAATAATTTTAAAATCTTTGAGCCTTGTAAAATATCTTCTCCATGTAGAAAACTCCAAGAGCAGGATTAGAAAAATAAAATAATAATAATAAAATTCAATGCTCCTAACTTACCCCTGACACACTGATCAAGTCATTGGAAGAAATAGATGATCCAAAGAGGCGAGCAGCTCCCTGTAACAACAAAAATGCAGAAGATCAATTTTTATTCAGGCATGAGAAATAAATTTGAAAATCCAGAGTAAAAGTTGTACTTGGAACTAATAACAAAACAAACAGCATATCTACAGAATGATTAGAATTTCAAAATCACCAAACAAGATCGAATTTTAAATTCTTAATTAGAATGATTAATAAATATGGCACATCAAAAGGCTTAACATGTTCTGTGATCATGATTGTGGCATGAAAACAAACAGCATATCTACAGAAATTGCACCTATTCATTTATACACACAACTTCAGTTTATCATTATTACAAATATCAAAGTTAACTAAAGGAAACTCAGTACACAAAATGGGAATGTGCAAACCTCCTCTTACCTGTAAGTATGTTATAGCCCGACGAAGATCGCCCTGTGAGATGGAACTTAACATTGAAAGAGCCTACAAATGTAAACCAAACATACCTCATTAACAAAGAATGCAATTTTGCATAAGCCACTGCTTCCAAAACAAACTTCTAATGACTAGATCCACACCTCTGTATCCAGATTTAGGCCTTCCTCATTACAAATATGCAATATACGACTGGTCATGATTTCTTCTGAAAGTGGTTTGAACCTAAACTTTGCACATCTAGAAGCAAGCGGCTCTATAATCCTATATAGAGCATAACCATGTAAGTTACGAAGTTCTCAAGCTCTTTACAAAAGGACACATTTGCATATTTTTTGGGTACCCCAACATAAATCATCCCCTTCTCATAGCTAAGCCCCCACCCCCCAACACACACACACATAAAGCACATGGGAAAAAGAAAAAGGAAAACTTTCAGTCAGCGGCAAGAGAAAATAATTAATATATAAAAAATAAAAAAGAAGAAAAAGCACCTGCTTATGTAATTACAAATGAAAAAGAATCTTGTGACTTTAGAGTATGTTTCCATGGTACGCCGCAAAGCATTCTGCAAAGTAAAAGGAAGCCTTTGAACGTTCATATTACAACAATGAACAATGTTGAATTAGTAAATGCCAACAAATAACAAACTTGCCTGAGCATCTTCAGTCATGGAATCTGCCTCGTCTAGGATAATTATCTTAAAAGGTGGGCAAGGATAACCCCTGAAGTATAGAAAAGACATCCAAAAGAATAGAAATTAAGCTGGGATGAACTAATATGAGCAAAACAAAGTGATCACAAGATAGGACTGTATACCCTTGACGTCCAGAACCTACAGCAACAGCAGCAAAGTTCTTTATTTTCGTGCGAACTACATTGATCCCACGGTCATCACTTGCATTCAGCTCCAGCACTCTAGATTTGTAGAGTTCAGGTCTGTCAAAGAAATTGTGTGATTCAGAGAAAGCAAGACCACAATTCATCCCAAAAATGTTGTAGAATGAATCAGATAATTAGTATTCACAGAATGCTATAAATCATCTAATGTGAATCAAAGAGCGGTACATTTGAATTATCAAGATTTACGAGAGAAAACCATACCGTTTTCCCTCAACCATTATTTAGTAACCCATAGCTACTAACAATATTATAAGAAGTGAAAGCTACACAGTAACCAGAAGGGTCACTCCCTAATAGATGTCTATAGTCAAGAACAGTTCACCAATATTTGTCACGAAGCAAATATAATTATAAATCGAAATTCAGCGGAGTACCCAAAAAGCTGGTGCGCTATGGCGAGGGCTGTTGTGGTTTTGCCTGTTCCGGGAGGACCATAGAACAGCATATGCGGGCACTGCACAAAAACAGAAGCTAAAAAAATCAGACCAAACATATATTCAAATTTATGGTTGTTGTCAGAGCAATCTTGGATTCCTTCACAGCCAGTTAAGGGCATTTCCAACACTTTTTCTCGAAACTAAGTAAAAAAATACATTAAAATTCCCTCCACTTCTTCACTCAAATTTCTATCCAACCCAAAATTTCCACTAATCTCGTTCACTCCAACCCATAGCTATGGGGGAGAAAAACCCAATTGCAAATTATCAAACTAGGGTTTTTTCAGTTGAACAAGAAGAAATGTAAAGATGGTATTTTGGGGGGTTTGGGAGAGTAATAGACTTACATTAGAGGTCTCGAGGGTGTTTGTGAGGACACGAACGACTTCGTCCTGGTGAGCTACGTCCTTCACTTGCTTGGGTCGACTGTGATATCAATCCGAAACCAAAATGAAAATCGAAATTATTATATGTGTATATATAAATGGTTACAATGTATGAAAAGAAATGAAAAGGAGAGTGACATGAGGAAGAGAAGGTGTACTATTTCTCGACCCACGGCTGGGAGCTCTGTACGAGTGGCGCCATCTCTCTCTCTCTCTCTCTCTCTCTCTGGTGCTTTTTTCCCGCTTTAATTGGGAAGAAGAGGTACATATCATATATGGGCATCCATAGAATGGGCTGGGCTCTAATTCAGCAACTTGGAGCTTGCCCAATGGTTTAAACTCTGATGCCTGTTGACCCAGACCACAAAAACTGGACTGATATTTTTTGAGAAAATAATGTACCAGAGAAAGGTAAGTTCAAATATAAATTTTAAAAATCTGAAAGGCATTTGAATGTGTTACGTTTCATTTCGGTAATTTAAATTATTTATTGTGTAAATTTTTTTATGTATATCATTTATAAAAAAAATTTAATCGATTTGATAATTGTATTTTTTTTTTTTTTCATTTTATTGTGTTTTGTCTCTGAAAAATAGATTAAAAAAATAGACTATTTTTTTTTTGGGGGAGACAAACACGATATTGAAAATATTACGATTATCGAATTAACATATTTTTGGAAAGTGTTTGAGTGTACAAGGTGCATACTATATATACTTGTATAAGTTCTTACAAATATATATAACTTATCTCATAAAATCACGTAAATTCTTATAAATATACATAAGTTAACCTATAAAAATTTAAGAAATCACAATTTACATATATTTGTGAGAACGTATGCGATTTTGTGAGATAACTTACGTATATTTGTGAGAATTTACGCAAGTATATATGGTATGCACTTGCATACTTAAAAATTGCCCTTTTTTCTATGGATGATATACATAAAGAGTCCTCCAAAATAAACGACTTGCATCATCGAAACAGAACTCATGACAGGCGTCACAGGTCTCTCAAGTTCTCTCAATTATTTTAACAATAAGTCTAGGGAGTCTCCCTAATTTATTCAAAAATTTATCAACTGTCCACATGACAGCGCACCTCAATATGAATGTTGTTTTTATTTAAAAAGAAAAAATATATATGCAATAACCTAATCTTAACATAATTCAATTAATTAAGTTATCAATCTATATTACTCGTATAAACTTAAGTACATAGCAAAAAAAAAAAAAAAAAAAGCCTCACATAAATAAGTGATTACCAATTAATTAAGTTAAACAATTTACAAAAATAATAAATTCATCTTTAAATATCAGTATTTTTTATTTTATTTTATTTTGATTAAAAAATCAATGAACCTGTATCAAAGATTTTTGATTCAATTTATTTGTTTGAATTTTCAAAAAAAAATCTAAAAATAAATTAGTTTGGTAAAAAAATGTGTTTTTTAATATTTATTTTTGTCAAATTAGCTTCTAATTTTTGAAGAAAATTAGAACACAAATTCTAAAAACTCAACCAAACAGAATTATATATATATATTTGGAGCACGTATTTATTTTATTTTATTTTTTAGTTCTATGTATCATGGTGCTGCAATCCGAAGACACATTTTGAGAGAGACAAAATACATACCTATTTTCTCGACTTATTTCTATATAGTAATAACAAAATGATAACTTAATTAATTGGAACCATATTTTTTCCTTAAACGCTTCCACTTTGAGATGTTGTCACGTGAAAGTTAGTAAATTTTGAGTAAATTAAGGGCTTCCTTATCTTATTGTAAATTTAAACTGAAGAGAAATTAAACACGGGAAAATAATTTGGAAATTGGTGGGAAGGGTCTGAAGATTAGCAAGCGGTAATGGAAGCATAAAAGAAAATTACAAATAGGTGAAAAGCACCCTTTGAATTTACTAAACTACCCCATCAGCCTTCTTCTTTCCCTTTCTTGGGTCTTTTTTTCTATGTATCTCCAATTAGCAGTCTTGATCGTCAGCCGCCACCCTTACCCTCTTCGCCACTCTAAGGCCTTGTTTGGTAAAATTTAAAAGTAATTTATTTCAATTTTTGACTTAATTTAAACTAAAAACATGTGTTTGGCTTAACTTATTTCACCAACTTATAGCTTGAATGAAATTTTCAACTTATTTGAAAAGTGGGTTAGGGAATGCTTAAGTTTATAGCTTAAGCGCGCACTTGAATATATAGAGGCAAAATGATTTAAATGCCCCTCACAATTTTAAGTAATTACAAGTGTACCATCTATATAAATCAAAAACTCTCATTTTTGTCTCTTCAACAAAACTGTCTGCGATTTCCGGCCAACACGAACCAGCTCTCTCTCTTTCTCTCTCTCTCTCTACTACATCCATGGCATCGAACCTAGGGTTTTTCGTCGTTGGGTTCGGAGGGTGGATCGCGATCGCTAGATTGCGGCAGATCACGATTTTTGGTGAACTCTCTCTCTCTCTCTCTCTCTCTCTCTCTCTCTCTACTACATCCATGGCACCAAACCTAAGGTTTTTCGTCGTCGAGTTTAGAGGGTGGATCCAGATCGAGGCAGATCGCAATTTTCGGTGAACTCTCTCTCTCTCCCTCGCTCTCTCTCTCTCTACTACATCCATGGCACTGATTTTCGTCGTCAGGTTAGAAAAGTGGATCACGATCGCCAGATCCCAGCAAATCGCGGCAGATCACGATCTCCGGCGAACATGAACCAAATCTCCGGCGAACATGAACCAGATTGCGATCTCAGTATTTTTTTAATAAAAAAATAATAATAATGAAATAATTTGCCATGATCTATAATTTTAGGATTTTAGTATTAATTTCAGTATTTTTATATTAATTAATACTAATTAATAATTTTAGTATTAATTAATTACAAAAAGTTATTAATTGCCACTAATTAATTTATAATGAAATAATTTTATACTAATTGATTTATAATGAAAAAATGGAAATAATAATTTATAATGAAAAAATAAAAATAAGCCATTAATTGACAATAATTAATTTATAATGAAATAATTTTATCAAATGTATCAATTTTTATATTAATTTATACTAATTAATACTAATTATAATGACAATTGTTATATTATTAATTGTAATGAAAAAAATTTAATGAAAATAAAATTAATCGATGGTAATTAAGCCTTTAATTGACACCTAATTCATTTATAATGAAAATGAAAAAAATTATACTAATTGATACTATTATTAATTTTAGTATTAATTGATGGTAATTAAGCCATTAATTGACACCTAATTCATTTATAATGAAAAAATGAAAAAAATTTATACTAATTGATAATGAAAAAATGAAAAAAATTTATACTAATTGATACTATTTTTAATTTTAGTATTAATTGATACTAATTAAGTCATTAATTGACACTAATTAATTTGTAATGAAAAAATGAAAAAAATTATACTAATTGATACTATTATTAATTTTAGTATTAATTGATGGTAATTAAGTCATTAATTTATACCTAATTCATTTATAATGAAAAAATGAAAAAAATTATACTAATTGATACTATTATTAATTTTAGGGGTAATTTGGAGTGTCCTAAATAAGTGTATTTTTTGTCTTTTTGAACTAAAAAGTTGAGGAAAAAATAGATGTTTGGATTAACTTTTTACATTTTTACGAAAAAATATATAATAAAAAATCGTATAAATAAAGTGTATAAGGGAAGAAAGGTGATTGTTGTATTGCTGCCCAGCTGTAATAAAAGTTGTACATATTGAACGGTTCATATTATTAAAATTGGACCCATGGTGGCCCCACCGACCGACCATCATTGTCTTACAAAGAAAATAATTGTCTCCTTCGGGGCAAAATGTTAGACAGTGATGGTCAGTCGGTGGGGCCACCATGGGTCCAATTTTAATAATATGAACCGTTGAATATGTACAACTCGTCGAGTATTGTATGCCTGTAAAAAATCACATTGATCGGATATCGATAGCTATATGATCAGATTAGTTTTTTTTTCAACAGTTAACTACCACA
This sequence comes from Camellia granthamiana, assembly GCA_036172215.1. Lineage (NCBI taxonomy): Eukaryota > Viridiplantae > Streptophyta > Magnoliopsida > Ericales > Theaceae > Camellia > Camellia granthamiana. Next base: position 54,866,549 of record CM069910.1, read on the forward strand.
CCATCCGTTTTGTTTATACAAAACTGATTTGATCATATAGTTAACGATATCCGATCAACGTGATTTATTATAGGTATATATTAATCGACAATTTCTACATATTAAAGGGTTTGGATTATTAAAACGGAGTCTTTAGTGGGCCCCCAAGGGCCCAACATTACTATAGAATTTTGTGACTTTACATGTAGAAATTTTTTTTTTCCCAAACAAAGTGTATAATGCTTGTCTCTATCACAAGTATGGACAACACCAGCTGCTCAGTCTATTTGTAAATAGTAATGTCTTTTTTGTTTTTTGTGTAACTTTTTGGCTTTTTGAATTATTTTTGAGTTACCAAACCAAGCCTATTAATTTATGATAATTAAGCCATTAATTGAGACCTAATTCATTTATATTAAAAAAATGAAAAAAATTATATTAACTTTTGTAATACTAATTATATTAATTTTTATTAATGAAATAATTTTTAAAAAATTAAAACTGTAAAAAAATGACAAAATAATCATTTTTATATCATATAAGGGCAAAAAAGATAATTACACAGTAAAAAGCTATTTTACAGCTTATTAACTAAACTACTCTGCTGCTTAAATCCATAATCCCACAGCTGCACCAAACAGGTTAACAGCTTATGTTCACAGTAATAAACCATAATCTGTTAAGCCATAATTTATAATTATTTTTCCACAACTCTACCAAACGGGCCCTAAAATCCTTCCCCACCCATTCTTGTCACTCTCACACCTCCATCTACCCATTTCCGCCACTTTCTCAAAACCTTAGCCACTAACTCTTCCCTATTGTAGTCTTCACACGTTTGCTTCTTAGTGATGATCAATTGAACTGTCACTCACTATAATGACATTTATGAAAATTAGAGGAAACTAATTGGAGAGAGAGAGAGAGAGGGGGGGGGGGGAGTAAAATGAAGAGAGAACACTAGAACAAATTAAACTTTTAGATACTAAAATTTAGAAAAAAAAAATTTAGGGGTGAAATATCTTAGTTCTCAAATGTGTCATTGTTATATGCTTAACAATCAAATTTGATATTTAGGCCTCGTTTGGCAAGTTAACATTTTAGTTAAAAAGCCAAAAAGTTACTAAAAAAATCAAAAAATTACTAAAAAAGCCAAAAAGTCTATAATCTATACCAAAAAGTCAAAGATTTTCTTTTCTCTCTACTTTTTGCACATATTTTTGTAAAAAGTCAAAAAATCACCCCAAACATATTAGTTTTTTTTACCTTATATTTTAACTAAAAAGCCAAAAAGTTACTAAAATAGCATGTTCCCAAACGAGGCCTTAGTAATGAATTACTATCTTTTTGGGATAAAAAAACTTTTATCTAAAAAAATAATTTTTTTTTACAAAAAATTATTTTGTTCCTAAAAGTGTGTTTATTAGCAACGACTCTTTAGACAACATAAATTAGTCTCCTAATATTTTTTTGTAATAAAATTTTTACTTTGAAAATGAAAGAGTTTGATCTTTAAAAATTTTATATATTGTAGTGGAAAGAGAAAAATAAAAGAGGCCAAAATTCATTATACCATCTTCTTGTTTAGTTCATGTGTGGATAGTGCTTCTTCATGTTTATATGTAATTAGGGGTGTAAATTCAGACTGGCCCATAGTCGGGCCTCGTGAGCTCCCGTCAATTTGCGGGGTGGGTTAGGTTGGCCCATATGAGAAAAATCTTGGCCCAAGCTTAGATCTAAGCCCACTTAAAATTGGATAGTGAGCTGGGCTGCAGGCCTTGATTCAGGTCGGGCCTGGGCTTAAGCTTGGAGAGGGCCTATGCCGACCCTAACTATTTTTTTATTTTTTTAAAAATTTGTTTTCTATCAAAATTTTATTGTTTTTCCCCCAAAATAGCTTAAAAATGACGTTGGGCCTTGGCCTGGGCAGGCTTTAGGCCTGGCTGGGCCCCAAAACACATGGCTTGGCCCAAGGTTGGGGCTTGGGCTCAAGCTTAGCCAGGCTGCTCTGGGTTACGAGCAGACTTCGGGTGGGCCATAGACAGGTGAATTGATTTTTGCACCCCTATATGTAACCTAATTCTTTATGAGTTTTAGATTAAAGTGCGCCATTCACACCGTTAATTGCGTTAACATTTAATTTTATTTTTTAATTAACAAAGTCTATTTATACCTTATATGTAGGAATTTTTATAGTTGTATATGTAGACCAATGAGAAAGATGATGATGGAATCACAACTAAGATAGTGGTAAACCAATGATGAACAATCGGTTTTTTTTTTGGCCATTATTATACATTATACATTTGGAAGAAAATGTTAGTTATACATGTAGACTAATGATGGAGATGATAATGGACTCGCAATAGAGATGATGATAAACTAGTGATGAACAATCGTTTTTTTTGCCATTATTATACATAAACCGCAGTCTCTTCATCGATTTGTGTAATCATCGATATTGTATAGTTTATTCGCCGGTATTATGCTAGAGTTGATTGTATACAGATTTTTCTAAAAATGTGCGTCAATATATATGAACTATTTAATAATTTTTTATATATTATTTGATGATTTATTGTATATTAATATTGATTGTTACTATACTTTTTGGTTGTGCAATCATTTTTATTATCATTAAACAATCGAAACAATTGATTTTTACTTTTTTAATTTTGTTTCGTATTTTTACGTTGCAGCATGAATGTTCACATTTGTATAAGTTCAGTTTATTTTTATTTTTTTAAGGCTAATTGTATGTTAATTGTAAACTGTGAACATTCATATTGTATTTTGGTATGAATATTATCTTTTCAAAATTTAGTTGTATGTTTGTAGTTTTTGTTAATATGTTTGTTGGCTGAATAATCATTTATATTACCATTGAACAATTGAAATAGTCGATTTACACTTTTTTAATTTTATTTTATGTTTTCACGTTGCGGTGGGAATGTTCACATTAGTCTTTTAAGGGTAGTTGTATGTTAATTGTAAACTGTGAATATTTTTTTGAAGATTACATGTATGTTTATTATTTATTGTAAACATTCACATTGTACTTTGGTATGTGTTTTGTTTTTTCGAATGTTAGTTGAATATTAGTAGTCATACTAGCACAAACATAGCGTGTATATAGAGATGTGAATGTTCGCATTAATTTTGTAATACAAATAAGTAGTTGCGCCCAATGTTAATGTTCACACACTTATGTAACATTGAGTGTATATATGGTTGCATGAGAATATGTTATTTACCAACATGCATTTGTAATGTGAAAGTTTACATCAACATTTAGTGAGAGACTTTCAAAAGGTAGATAATTTAGAGCTGTGTTTGGAACGGTTTTCTAAAGTTAATTCTACCCCTTTATTTGCGTTTCATGTTTGTTTACGGGTTTCCAAAGTTAATTCCACATTCAATTTTGAAAACTTTGTCTTAGGCTGGAAAATTTGGGCTAACCGGACGTCCCACTGGTCGTCCGGCCGGTTGACCGGAATAGTAAATTTATTTATTTATTTATTTTGCAATTGACACATTAATTTTTATATATTCAGAAAAAAAAATTTTGAATTTTTTATGAGTTTTAATAAAATTTTGAGTTGTGTGTTTAGTTATGAGTTGTAAGTTTTTGTATCAACTATCATATGACACATCAAAAATTCCCCACTCAATTCAAAACTCTTTCACCAAACAAATTTTCTATACTTAAATCATAATTCTAAAACTCACAAACTTAAAATACAACTCATACTCTCAAATCATATTTATAAAGCTCTACCAAACGCAACCTAGCATTTTAAGAATGTGAGAAATTTTTTATGTGAAAGAAGGGAGAGATTTTTTTCCCTAGAATGAGTGCGTTTTTCTCAATGGAATATAAGAGAGATTTTCTCCTTAGAATGAGAATTTGGGATTTTAAGAATGTGATATTTTTTATGTGAAATAAGGGAGAGATTTTTTCCCATAGAATGAGTGAGAGTTTTTCTCAATGGAATATATGAAAGATTTTCTCATTAGAATGAGAATATTTTCCCTAGAATGATAAGAGATTTTCTTTATAGAATAAGGAATTGTTATTATTTTTTATTGTGTATTAATTTCAAAATAGAAACCAACTCAGAAAGTTAGAAGGGTGATCTGGTATATTACACCAAATATGACCTAATGAAATATTAAAAAGAATATGAGTTATATAGAACATAAGTCTTAAGAATGTGATTTACTAAAAAAGCTCCCTTATTTATTTGGTAGAATTTTGTTTCTTCTATACCAAGCTCAAACATCACCACCTCCATTATTTTTTTTTAAAGGATACTGGGAGTGTTTGTTATAGCTTAAATAACTTGCTTATAGCGTATTTTAATTTAGGAGTTTGTATTAGAATGCTTGGTGCAATTTCTGTATACAATTTATTAGGTAGAAATAGTTTAAATAAGTTAAAAAAATTTATTATCAGAAAGTTTAAGAAGAGTACTTTTAAATTCTATTTTCTTATTATTAATTTTTAAATTATAATAAGTTGAACCAAACAACACCATTGTAGGGTTGTTCACATATGACATTGCAATGGTGGAAAAAGGATTTGTTTGCTGTAACAACCCGAAAATTTAAATTGTCCCTTAAATTTTATATTAATATTATGGTTATATGTGATAATATATTATTAAAAATAAATAAATATATGAAATAAGAATAATAATGATAATTAATAATAAGCACACCAAAGTGATAAGGCCAACAACAAGTGATAAAGGTAACATTAATTAACCAGTAATTAATTAAGGGATTTGTAAATCTCTCTAGGGAAAAGAGGTTACGCCACCTGTGTTATCTAGGCCTTAGGGGAGGTGAGTCACCATGGTTAGGCATCTTGTGCTCGTGTATATATAAGAGGATGGGAGGCTGCCAATTGAGTGAAAGGAATGAGGGAAAAGGAAGCGAAGAAAAGGGAAAGAAAATAATAGAAGTCAAAAGAGTCTTTGGTAGTGGAAAGAAAGAGTAAGGTACTACTTTTAAGGTGAGTTATATTATACCTTGAGTTACCATATTATATTTTACGTATGTTTTGATTTACCATAATTTATTTTATACAAGTTATATTTTATTAGTTATATTAATACAAGTTATGTTTTATAAATATTTCAATTACGTGGACTAATTTCTAAACCCTATTTGTTAAAATGAAACCCATGGATATGTTTGTTTAAATTTTAAAGAATATTTGACTATGATCTTATAAACAATTATGTTTTGTAAGTACCACCACGGGTGTCCCACACCTTAGAGGACTTAAATAACCATTGGCCTCTATTTGGTCACTTTGTGGGCCTCTGTTGTTATGGATCCATTGACCCTTTGATTTCTGGTGTGAAGCAAAGTGCTGTACGGAGCTAAATGTTACACTATTGTGGGAGCTACCTCTGGAGTTCGTACGAGCCACCTCTTGAGTCCATGCATTTGTTCTGTTCTGTACCGTGGTTATGGTTATTTATTTACATAATCTCAGTTTTTCTACTTAAATGATTATTTGTTCAAACAAAGTTATCTTAAATATTTTAGTTACATAACTATTCATGGTTATTTTGTGTCCCTTATACTCTTGGCATAATATTTCTCACTCTGTCATGTGCTTATAGCTGTTTACCAATTTTCAGGAAACAATACAATTTAGAAATAGCTTTTGGAAAATCTTAGATGCGGGGCTGCGAAATAGACACATACAACACTTTTATGATATTTTTCTATATAAATATCGGCCTTTTTGGTCAATAAATTTTGTAATAAAAAATAGAAGCTTCGATGATTATTTTGGTACCCTCACTTAAATATTACTTCTGCTCGCGTTTATTAATTTGTTCAAGAATTGGTCGGAGGTAACTTTAGTTACTAGCCATCACGATACTTAACCCTTGGGTACGGGGAGCGGATTGTGACATTTGCCAAGTGAATTCCTCACATTAAGGTAAAGAAAATACTAAGAATAATAATTTTTTATATTTATATATTATATTTTATAACTAACACTTTATAGTCGGGCTACTCTGGGTCGCGAGCAAACTTCGGGTAGGCCATAGACCGGTGAGCTGATTTTATATCCCTATATGTAACCTAATTCTTTATGAGTTTTAGATTAAAGTGCACCATTCACACCGTTACTTGCGTTAACATTTAATTTTATTTTTTAACAGAGTTAAAAAAAGTCTATTTATACCTTATACGTAGGAATTTTTATAGTTCAATGAAAAAAGAAAATTATTTACAAACAAGTTATTTTTTCACCATTGCAATGTCATATGTGAACAGCCCTGCAATGGTGCTGTTTGGTTCAACTTATTATAATTGAAAAATTAATAATAAGAAAATAGAATTTAAAAGTAATCTTCTTAAACTTTTAGATAATAATTTTTTTTCAACTTATTTAAACTATTTCTACTTAACAAGCTGTATATAGAAATTGCACCAAGCATTTTTATACAAACTCCTAAATTAAAATATGCTACAAGTAGGTTATTTAAGCTGTAACAAATACTCCCAGTATCTTAGGGAAAAAAAAAGTAGAGGTGGCTGGTGTTTGAGCTTGGTATAAAAGAAACAAAATTCTACCAAATAAACAAGGGAGCTTTTTTACTAGATCTCATTCTTAAGACTTATACTCTATCTAACTCATATTCTTTTTTAGTATTTTATTAGGTCCTATTTGGTGTGATATACCAAATCACCCTTCCAACTTTTTTGCGTTGGTTTCTATTTTGAAATTAATACACAATAAAAAATAATAACAATTACTTATTCTATGGAGAAAATCTCTCATCATTTTAGGAAAAATCTTCTCATTATAGGGAGAAAATCTCTCCCTTATTCCATAAAGAAAAACTCTCCCTCATTCTAGGGGAAAAAATCTCTTCCTTATTTCACATAAAAAATCTCTCACATTCTTAAAACCCTAAATTATCTACGTTTGAAAATCTCTCGCTAAATGTTGATGTAAACTTTCACATTACAAATTCATGTTGATAAATAACATCTCCTCATGGAACCATATACACACTCAATGTTATATGAGTGTGTGAATATTAACATTGGGTGCAACTACTTATTTGTATTACAAAATTAAAGTGAATATTCACATCTCTATGTACACGCTATGTTTGTGCTAATATGACTACTAATATTCAACTAACATTCAAAAAAACAAAACACATACTAAAGTACAACGTGAATGTTCACAATAAATAACAACATACAACTACCCTCCAAAAAAATAAAACTCATATCAAAATATAATGTGAATATTTACAATTTACAATTAAAATACAACTACCCTCAAAAAACTACTTTCATACCAATGTGAACATTCATACTGTAATGTGAAAACATAAAACAAAATTAAAAAAAGTGCAAATCGACTATTTCGATTCTTCAATGGTAACAAAAATGATTATTCAACCAACAAGCATATTAACAAAAACAACAAACATACAACTAAATTTTGAAAATATAAAATATGGGGATACGGTTTGGAAATACTCTTTTGATCCACTGGGAAAAGGAATAAACACTCCGGTAGGGGGTGCTAGAATTAGCACTCCGACGGTTAAGTCAGTGTATACTCTCTTAGTTACTTGTATCTTAAGTTAAGCATAATAATTCTCACATACCTCTCTCTGGATGATATTCTTCTATTTATATCTTTTCTTTATTGGGCTTCAGGGCTGGGCCCACCTTCAATTCGTCGTATAACTATTTACTTGGCTCCTTACTCAACTGGTTATTTAGCCAAATAGGGCACCTCCGGATTTGTGTATAAGACGGGGCCGAATGCAATATATGAATTTTGACTGTCCAGGTCCAACTATTCGGCCTCTTTACGTCTCCCGATATTCTGCCCCCACAATTGCCCCCCAAACACTCCACTAACGATAGTTAGCTGGTGTGTTTGGTTTCAAACTCGAAAAGTCAGAGCCAAAATTCGGCGGTTAACCTCATTCCAACGCAGATGTCAGAGCACACGCCTTTCGGTCATCATTTCAACTTCCCACCTCTTTGTACGCTTCCATTTATTGTGATTTAAAATTTTGTCGTCTTTTCAAATACATACACATTTTTGGATGCTTGAAGTTTTTGGACTGTCTTCCGACTCACTTTTGCAACTTCCTTTTATCCTTCATTGTCCTCTCCATCTCTTGTAAGTTCTCTTCCTCTATGCTTTGAATCCCTTTTTTTGGTTTGTTTTTAGTTTAGCATACTTCTATAGGCTGACGAAAATGGCAAAGCATTTGAAAGACCTTATCTGTGCGGATCGAGTCTCTGGCTTTTGATGCCATTTTTCTATCCCTGATAACGTCCGTCTGTCACTTGTGACAGACGACACCCTTGATATGGAAAGGGCTGATGAAAGCTCAATCGTCTTCCTTTTCTTGTCAATTGCAAAGGGCGGAGTTCGTTTCCCGCTTCACCCACTCCTTAGGGCTGTCCTTCGCCATTGGGGTCTAATCCATTCCCAACCCAATTTCAACTTTTTTAGAATCGTAATGGGGATTATAGAGTTAAACCGTCACCTTAGGATTAACCTTGGCATACCTACTATTCGGCACTGTTATGCCTTGGCCAAGTCTTCTGGCCAGCATGGACGCTATTTCCTTAGGGCCAAGGACACCGACCATCAATTAGTGACTATGCTTTCCAGCTTTGGCAAGCTAGTTGATGATGTCATGGTCATTGTCCGAGGTAACTGGGAATTCGGCGAAGGCGAGGACCGCCTAGATCCTATTCCTAGACGGAGGAGCGAACCAGGTGGCCATATAGCTCATTGCGTTTATTTTTCTTATATTTACAAGGCTTTATTTTTGCGGTCTCATGGTTTTGCTTGCACAGGAAACGATTTGAAGAAAGTTTTGACTTCAACCGACGACGCCGTTGTAGACACCCCATTTTTGACCGACCTTAAGACTCAAACGTTACCGATTGAGTGCTCGGTGATATTGCATATTGTGCTCGTTCAGAAGTTTCAGAGTCTCGGCTGCGAGCCTTGCCTCCGGACTTCCGGACTCTTTCGTGTCTTGCCTTGGTTTGCGAACTAGGCTCCGTTTTCTCTGTTTTCTCTTCCCGAAGGGAGGGAGAGGTCTCGTAGATCATCTCTCAGTGGCCGTAGGCTACATTTTGTGGTCGTAGGCCATTTTTCCCGTTTGGAGCCTAGTTTTCGATTTTCGGAGCCGTCGGCCGTGTGTCTCAGTTCGGGACCGCTTAACTACCTCCGTTTGCTTCGGTTTTTGACGCACACCTTGTTTCCTCCCTTTTGAGGAACACTGTGGCCTGGGAGACCAACTTTGTGGTCGTAGGCCATTTTTCCCGTTTGGAGCCCAGTTTTCAGTTTTTGGAGTCGTCGGCCGTGTGTCTCGGTTCGGGACCGCTTAACCATCTCCGCTTGCTCCGATTTTTGGCGCACACCTTGTTTCCTCCCTTTTGAGGAACACTGTGGCCTGAGAGACCAACTTCGTGGTCGTAGGCCATTTTTCCCGTTTGGAGCCTGGTTTCCGGTTTTTGGAGCCGTCGGCCGTGTGTCTCGGTTCGGGCCCGCTTAACCACCTCCGTTTGCTCCGATTTTTAGCGCACACCTTATTTCCTCCCTTTTGAGGAACACTGTGGCCCGAGAGACCAACTTCGTGGTCAAAATGCCACTTCCGAAATTTCCCCCCTTGTTTTGCTCCATTTAAATTGGTTTTTTTTCCCCCTCTTTTTTCCCTCCTTTTTTTGGGTTTCAAAGATGAGTCCCTCTATATAATACACCCTTGAGCTCCATTTTTAAGGGTTAGACACTTTTGGCTTAGGCTCATAACCCTCCTCCTCCTCCATAACTCTCCATTTTCAAGTTCAAACATCCATTTTCTTGCACCATTTGCACTACAACCCCTAGCCTATCACCTCCATTACTCATTTCAGTACCTTGGAGGACATTTGAAGAATTTGAAAGCTCAAATTTTTGGACTAAAAGCTGTTGAAAAGTTATTCTTCAAGGGTGAGTCCCTATTTCCCTTAAACTTGTACTTTTTTGCATGATTGTTTAGCTTTACTTGAAAGTATTTTTGGACTTCGAGCCAAACTGAAAAAGATCATATTTTGAGGTCATCTTCATGTTTGATTAAGAATTTTTTGCTGTTTGAAGTCTTCTTCTCCCCCTTTGTTCTTTACCTCTCTTTTAGGGCCTATTCTTGCATGATATGTTAGCCCTATTTTTAAGAATTTTTGGGCTCCGAGCCAAACTGTAAAGTGGCTTTTTTTGAGCCCTTATTCAACTTTGTTGAACGGATCTTCACTGTTTGAGGCTTCCATCTGTCACTTGCCTCTTTATCCCTCTTTTGGCCTTATTTTTGCATGTTTTGTTAGCTCCTTGTGCTTGTATTTATGGGCTCTAGTCCAAACTGTAAATAGCCTTATTTTGACCCCCTCTTCATGTTTGATCAAGGGTCTTTTGCTGTTTGAGGCTTAATTTTTTCTCTTTGTGTTTAAACCACTTTTTAGGCCTTATTTTGCATAGTATTTTAAGCTTGCATGTGCACTGTTTTGGGTTTGGTCACTAACTATAAAATACCATGTTTTGGGCCCCTCTTCAACTTTGTTGAAGGGCCCTCCTCTGTTCGAGGCCAGCAACCATCACTTGCTTCTTTGTCTCCCTTTTGGCTCATTTCTTGCATAATAGTTTAGCCATACTTGTGTTTGTTTTCGTGGCATGTTGTAAACTGTAAAGTGCTTCATTTTGAGCCCCTATTCAACTTTGTTGAAGGGCTCTTGGCCATTTAGGGCCAGCAGCTGCTACTTGCTTCATTATCTCTCTTTTGGGGCCATTTTTGCATGCTAGCTTAGTCCTATTTGTGTTCATTGTTTGGCCTTGCTTAAAACTGTAAATATGCTTGTTTCGGGACTGTCTTGATTTTGTCTTCACATTTCATGTTCAAATAATGCATGCTTTGTATAGCTATAAGTCATTCCATGTGCATAGGTTTGAGTTTCGGGATTCATCTCATGCATCGGGTGCCATATTGCCATGTTTCGGGGTTGTTTTGCATCACATTTCAGTGCTTAAATTCATGTGTTTAGATGCCATGTTCCATGCCTTGCCATGCTTCGTTAGAGTGGCATTTGTGCCTTAGGTTCGGTCCTCGGTTCGCGTGCATGTGTGCGCGCATTTCGAGTGTCTCATTTTCATCTAATGACCTCCCATGTGAGTGTGGCTGAGGTCCACTTGTGTTGGTGTAAGCCCATTATGCATTGCGTATGCCATTTCATTTCATAGCATTGTGTATGCTAGGTTGTATGTTAGTGCATTGTGTATGCCATGTTATTTCGTGCATCGTGTATGTCATTTCATAGTATTGTGCATGCTAGGTTGTATGTTAGTTGCATTCATGCATGTCATGCATATTGCATTGTGTTTGGGATAGGAGTTAGCCCGAGCACGGGAAACGAGGGACGTTTCGTACTTCGAGTGACGGAACGTGTCTCAATTCCCAGTCACTGACACTCCGGATTATCCATGATGGAGTCTTGGTCTTGTTATGTTTTCATGTACATTCATTCCATATTGAGTTGTGCAATTCGACTCCTCGGCCATTCTGCATCGAGATACGTGATTGGTGGCACGAGGATCGAGGCATATATACATATGTGAAAATACATTGTTATGCCCCTTTCCTGCTCTCTGTTGCAGCAAATCAAGAATCAGCAGCCTTCCGGAGCTTGGCACGCTTTCCAAAAAACAATTGCAAACAGAGGCTAATTGGGGCATCGCAATGGATTTCCGCGCAAGGCAACCCGAACATGCATCATTCATCATCCGGAGCGGAGTCGAGGCAGTCCCTAGCTTGCATGCTAGTTTACCGCTTTCCTAGATTAATTTGTAAATTAATTAGGATTTTGTATTTATTGGGACTGTATTATTTATTCATTTGGGACTGTATATTATTCTTTCGGACCCTCCGAGCGAGGGCAATGTTGTAATAAGTGTGCGTGTGTGTGATGCATGTCTTCCAACCCCACGTCTTTCTCCCTTTTATTTACCAGCTTATGATGGTTAGATTAGGGCATGTTTCAATTAGCATACAGTATGATGGCATGTTTGCATTCATTCATCTGTCTTGCATGCACCGGGCTCGGCGCACCATACTAACTGCATCTATATTTCAATTCCAAATTGAATACTTGTTAACTGTTGCATCTCATATGCCATGTTTAGAATAGCTGAGCCTGCTATAGTTGCATTTTTGCATGTGTTGCATTAGGCATTTCTGTATAATTAGGATCATGCATGGATTTCTAATTAGCTTCTTTCTTTGGCTTGGAGTAATTGGTAAGTTTTATGATTTAGCATCATTGCATGCGTGTGAGTGACCGCCATGATAGCATGCTTACCATGAGGCTATGTGCTTATGTGATATACCTACTTGAATGCCTGTGGGTGAAGGTTGGGTTATCTGAATTGGAAAAATGCATTGACTGTGAGTTTTAAGCCCACTAGATAGTGGCAAAACCATGTTTTCTAAGCCCACCCGAGGGTGGCGAAATTTGCATTTTGAGCCTATTTGCGAGTAGCAAACCATATTTCAAACAAACAGGAAATGTTTTGTTCCAATTCAGGCGATCCAGTCTATACTTGTATGCTGTGCGCATCACGTAGTAATCCTAGGCTAATAACCGGAATAAGAACGCATAATGTTTTCAAAACTAGATATCATGGTTAGTAGAGGCCGATCTTTGATCGGGCAAGCGGGGGTGCTCACGAAGTGACCTTCCCCAATCGTACCCAAGTTCCCGAGCTGAGGCAACTTTGGTGATGACGGACACGTGGCCTTCAGGAACGAGTCAGGGTTTTCTAAATTTCCCAAAAATAAAACATTTAGGTGGCGACTCTGTATCTGGCAAAGCAGTCCATGTTTGGCACTTCTTTCAAAAATCTGTTTTCTCAAAACGATTTGCCAGATTTGGACTCTTTGGGTTCAGATTGAGAACCGTGACACGAATCGAATCCGAGCTGTAGCGAGGTCCCCCGCGGGCTTGTTACAGTTTCTGGTGACTCTGCTGGGGATTTAGAGAACTTGACTCGAACTCATGATATCTTGTTTTGGCTACACTTATGTGTTTCTTTGCATTGCATTTGCATTGATGCGCCTAGGACACCGTGTTTGCCATCTGCTATTCCTCAACGGTTTGCCGGAGGCTTGTCTTGTCAAGGCATGACCTAAGGCTGACCGGTTGTGGGCTTTGCCAGTATGGGAACACAAACCCCAGTTTTACCGGAGCACCCTTTTGACCATTCGACCTAGTGTATATTCGGAACCGTAGTGACCATTCCAAAACTAGGACAGGTTGCTTACCCAATATAGGTTGTTTGAAACCGCTGCGTGCGTAGTGAAACCCTAGCTCCTGACAAAATAGGACAGGGAAACCCTACCCCAACATAGGGGTGTTTTGGCTCTCATTTATTTGTTGTGTGCTTTAGAGTGCGTCTCTACACGAATGCATGTATCAGTTTACAAGTTTGGGCATCAGGCCTGCGGGCACCGGTTCAGTATTTTGGGATTCAGTTTGCCTGAGGGTAACAGTTTACAGGCCGAATTTTGGGGCAGAATTCAGTAGAGGGCACAGTCATCCTGTTATGCTCATATCTGTTTTGGTGAAATCAGGCTGAGATGCTGCATGTTTTCTCTTTTGCAAGGAAGTCCTGGAACTATAGCTTCAGAAGGCTTCGATATCCCCCGGGTACATTGGACTAGTGCTGATAGACTTTGTTAGGTCAGAAATTCAATTCAAGGGAAACTAGTGTTCTTTCGCTGAGGCAAGGCAAAGAAAGGCCAATCAGGGCTCATCGGTTCATCTGATCCGTCAGTCGCCAGTCACATCACCTTTGTTCAGACTCAGCAGACCGTGATGGCACAGGGTTCGGAAGAATTTGTGGCCGTGATAGCGGCGCTAAATCAGGGAGCTGCCACGCAGGCTGAGACCAATATTGGAACGCAGTGCCCATCTGGGGCATCTGCCTCACATCCAGCTTTGGGACCCCAGCCGAACTTTGACCCACTTCCGCCAGTTGAAGATTTGCAGTGTCCGAATCCTCGAGAAAGGTTGACTCAAGCTTAGGTGCTTAGACCCCTGGTGCAGCCTAATGAGAGGCTTTATCCCCTTGATGCTAATGACCTCGATCTAACCGCGGTGAAAATTGCGAACCTTGAGAAGCAATTCAAGAAGGCACAGGGCCTTAACTCCATTCCCGACATTGAGGATGGGCACACTGAGTTTGCCGTACGGCTCCCAGACAGATTCAAAATGCCACATATTGACCGTTTCGACGGGTCTGGAGATCCAATGGTACATATCCAACTTTTCTTAGATATCCTGAAGCCGATGGGTCTGACTAAGCCACAGAAACTCTCTTTGTATGGAAGAACCTTGTCGGGTGTAGCAGCCACTTGGTACGCTAAGTTGGAGGACAAAGTGAAGCAAAACTGGGAAGAATTAGCTGAGGCCTTTGTCGATCAGTATTCCTACAATACCCAAGTTGAGATGACCATCCAAGAGCTTGAAGCAACCTGCCAGAACCCAACAGAGCCTTTTGTGGAATTTGTTGCGAGGTGGAGAGCAAAGGCAGCACAGATGACAGATCGCCGCCCTTCTGAGAGGGATCAAGTGCAGATGATGGTGCGAAACCTCGAGCATGATATGTTGCAAAAGTTGATAGTCGCTCCGCTATTCACTTTCAAAAGTCTCCATGAACTGGGGGTTCAGGTCGAGAATGCGTTCAACAGTGGGATCATTCCCAGAACAAGGGAACCGGCAAGGAAGGTGATTTCAAGGAGTACCAATGTTGGAAGTAGCACTATTCCCGAACCCACTGAAATCAATACAGTCGCCACAGCCAACCCTTTTGCCAAACCAAGCCTACAACCAGCCAGCCCAGCCCGAGCTCAGGGCAGAACTTTCACCCCCCTCTATATGAGCCTGACTAGCGCACTAAAACTCCTGATGGAAAGAGGGTATCTCAAACCCCTCGATCCTCAACCTCTGCCTGACCCACTCCCAGCCAGACATAACCCCTCCAAGTATTGTATGTACCATTAGCAGCGCGGCCATGGCACCGACCGTTGCTACCGCCTTCGTCATGAGGTCCAAAATCTCATCGACAATCGGACGATAGCTCCACCTTCAGACCCCAATGACCAAATATCTCCTGCCTACCTCAATCTCATCCATATATTGCCATCCACCTATGACCCCAGCATATACATCACCCCGGCCCATCTACCCAAGCCTGAGGTGTTTATCCCAGAAAGCATGGACTTATGCATGATGGGTGCACCTGAACCTCAATCATCTCAAACCCGCGAACCCACTACTTCTGAGTTGATGGGAATGATTAAAGATCTTCAAAGAATTGTGACAGATCTAGCCTCCGGGACATTGGCTTCGTCATCAACCACATCACATACCAGGGAGTTCATGTCAAAAGGCTCCCCAATCTTGGAACGGGCTACATTTGAGGAGTGCCAATCCCTTGGCAAAGTGGAGGCGAGTGGAAAGAACAAGATAAGGGCGGACATGGATCCCCATGAACATCTTCTGTTGGCTTTTGAGGCTTTGAAAGCCGAGGGACTGAACAAAGAGCAAGTGCTCGCAGTTGTTGCAAAAACTGTGGACGACATTTTTGCTACTCAAGTTGGGGGCAGTTTGAATCAAGGGGCAAGCCGGGAGAAGGGTCGTTGTATCAGAAATGTTCCTTTCAGCTCCAATCCTACACTCGGAAGAGATCAGCAAACCAGGCCAGCACCTGCCAATCCCTTTGCTGGTGCGCCCAGCAAAAATCCACAAACCTTGAAGTACCAACCCCGAGGTCGAAGGGTCTTCCATGCCCTCTATATGCCTTTATCCAAAGCTCTCCAAATCCTTGTTGGACAAGGCCATCTCAAACCCCTTGAGCCTCGGCCTCTCCCGAACCCTCTTCCGGCTACGCATGATGCTACCCAGTACTGCGCATACCATCAGCAAATTGGCCATACTACCGACAACTGCTTCCGTCTTCGCCATGAAGTACAGGATCTATTTGACAACGGGGTCATCCTTCCACCGAGCTCAGCAAAGTCTATCGGCACTGGATCGGTGAACTTGGGGGATAATGTGATGTGATCGGGGGATGAACCACCTGCGGGCAGCGCTTGATTAACTCCAGATGCGGGAATGGCATGCACTGTTCTGAGCAATATGCAAACACTAGTTTTTTGTGCTTTCCGACTTGGGTATTGAGTCAGTCTTGTTGTTTTGTGCAGAGTCAGTCTTTTCTTACTGAGTCAGTTGGGTCTGTCTTGTTGTATTGAGTCAGTCCTGTTGTATAGGAGTCGGGTGATTCCGGGGGTGTTACCTCGGGCATCACCATTTTGTTTTGCATTTGTCTTTTCGTTTTGAGTCTGTTTCTGCCTGGAGCCAGTTACACCAACAGATTTGAATGAACAGCAGTGATTTTCACATTCTTGTGCTTGCCTCTGCCTTGTGCCAGTTATGCTGGAAGTTCTGAAGGAGATGACAGTATTTGACTAAGGACTCTGTCTTTTCTATGCCTTGAAGTCATTGTAATGACCTAAGTTTTTCAAAACCTTTTTGAACACTGTGGTGAAAACGAAGAGGAAGGAATTCCTCGGGATTTGTAAAACTTTGATCATTTGAGAAAAAGAGAGGCGTGCTAAACCCTTAATGAATGAAATCATGCTTGTTAGCGTGAGTACTGAGAAGAACCCTGGCTTGATCCAGACTGGTTTCACACTATCTTCAGCGCAAGCGATTTGTCGCTTTCTTAAAAAATTTCAAAAACAAAATGTTTTGTGCGGTCCTGCGAAGACCTGTGTGGAATCGCTCTTGAGATTGTGCAGCTTAGGATCGCTCTCAGCCTCGAGACTTGAGCCCTTGCTTTCAAACCTTGACCTTGGATTCAGAGTGTTCAACGGTCAACCGCGATATGAGGCCTGTGTGGCCAGATTTGAAACAGCTCTCGAACAAGAGGCACCAAAGTCAGATCAAGAAGATCAGACCTCATCAGAAGAAGCTTGCGAAGCTAGAACAGAAGCACCCCTCGAACTAGGGGCGAAAATGTCCGATGTGCTCGAAGAGCCGAAGATGGATCCTTCTGCAAATCGATACAACAGCCACTCCCTTGGATACGGATGGCTTCGAGACCCTAAAACCATTCGGCATGGACTTGTTACACTTTTACCCTTTGAGAGGCTCGCTGGGCCAAAAACCTGGAAGGGCAACCCAGGCAAAAGTTAGAGTAAGAAAAGATATATACAAAAAGCAAAAGAAAAAAAAAGGAAGAAAAGAGAAAAAAGAAGAAAAGCAAAAAAACAAAAAAACAAAAAACAAAAAAAAAAAAAAAGAAAAGAGAAAAAAAAAAAAAAAAAAAAGAAGAAGAAAAGAATTGAAAAGAAAAGAAAAACAAAGCTCGCAAGGTCGAAAACCCGTGACGGGCGCCTTGGCAAAAGTTAGAGCCTCAAAAGGAGAGGTTAATACCCGAGTGTACCTTAACCCCGAACTACGTAAGGCTTGATTCCCATCTTTGGGATACGTAGGCAACTTCATTCTGAAGTCCAGCCGTAAAACACTTCAAATTGGATTGTGTCCATGCGATGGTTCTGGTCATCTTTGTCTTCTCTGCATCTAAGGATTTGGTTGTGTTCGTCACTCTTAGGACTGCCTACAATGCGCTGCGGTGCCATCTAAACAAGGGGCAACTTTCCGTTGCCATTCAATGCGCCGCGGTGCTGTTCAAACAAGGGGCAACTTTCCGTTGCCATGCAGCTCTCTTCAAGCAAGGGGCAATTTTCCTTCGGATCTGAGGTTGTGCATCTCAAGAGTGGGTTCTATGCTCGTTGAGCAGTGGCCGATTGCAAAAACAGTTTTTGAGAATTTTTACTGAGGTTGACTGATTTTCTCTCAAAAACTATTCCATTTTTTTCCAAAACTGGACCTTTTTCCTGGACCCAAAAAAAGGAAAATTTTCAGTGCTCATGGCCTGACTTGCATGATTTCAAATCAAAAATTGAACAAGCGCGTTAATCTAACTCTCATTTTGGTTAAAATTGTTTTAGTAGAAAAATCAAAACAAAAAATGGTCAAAATAATGAACTAGGGGCACAGTTGAGTCAGGTGTTCTGTCTTTCCCCTTTGTCAAAATACTTGCTAGAAAGGGCACTCTACTTGCCAGAAAGGGCACCGTATTCGCCAGAAAAGGGCACAACAAAGGGCTGAAAGCTCTCTCACCCTCCAAGCAACGAGGTATCAAGCCAAGTGCGAAGCACGAACTGGAATGGGGCAAGATATTCCACTTCATCACCTGGACAGATCTTATCACGTCCAAACTCCCCAGCAAAGCATCATCAACCGATGTTAGCTGCAGATTTGCTACACACCCAGTTGTAGCGCAACCCTTCTATGGGAGGAATTCACCAGCTGTAAACGGAAGAAAGAAGAATCTAGCGGAATGCCAGGGGCAAGACCCCGCAACTTTCGGTTTATCCATCAACCATCCAGGGGAGGGATAAAAAATGAGAGATTAAAGAATAGAGAGATGTGCGATGAGAGAAAAAGTGAGAAAAGGGTTTTGACAGAAAAGCCGAGCCTGAGGGTCGAGTGATGTGAGAATCACAAATGAGAAAGGGTGGGAAACAATACCCGGAGAAACTGGCTCCTCGTGCACCAAGAGGTATCTTGCCTTTGTAACACATCTATGTGTCGTGTCTTTTGTTTTGTTTGTCTCGATTCTTGTTTTGAGTCGTTTGAGTGTCAATAGATGTGTTTAGGTTGTTTTACCTTGTTTTTCCTTTGTTGAGTTGTGTTTAGATTGTTCTACCTTTGTTTTCCGTTGTTGAGTCGTTTTGGCTGTGGTCAGTTGTAGGCTCAATACCCGGTTGAGAACCCTTTTCTCATTTCAATTTCAAAAAGGAATCGTTTTGTGCTCAGAGTGTCGTGCCGTTCTCCGCGTTTGTGCAAAACATTATTTGTTCTTTCATAAAACTGCAGGGTCCACCCCCGATAAGTGTGAATAGTAGAACAAGGAACTATCTGAAGCTATTTAGGTTCCAGACTGCAAAGCAAAAGAAAAGAAGGAAAATTTGGAGCATCTTAGCATGTTTCAACTTTAGCAAAATCCGAGACTACATTCCAGGTGCACCTTCTCAGGCCTCGCGGTTTCTCTAGAGTATGAGTGTATCTCGACCCCAAGTGTAAGCCTGCTTCAAGTCAGAATGGCAGTCCAAGCAGCACCCGAGGGTTTCACATGCAGATGTTATCTTTCGCCAATATGAACAGGGTGTGCCCTTTTTGAGCTGAGTGTGTTGCGAAGTCCTCTAAAAGGCAAAATCAGAGGCACCAGAGTACATATTTGATGCTCCTCTATTGTATAGAATATGAACTTTCATATACACTGTTGTTGCATGCGTGCCGCGCATCGTTGTGGTTCATGCATAGAATATGCTTGCTTTCGATTCCGCATAGAATATGCTTTGCTTGTTTCATGCATAGAATATGCTTGCTTTCAATATTGCATAGAACGTGTTTCCATACATGCATAGAAAATGCTCGTATCTGTTGCATAGAAAATGCCCCCATACTTGCATAGAAGATGCATTTTATCGCACTTTCTTGTGCATTTTATCTCACTCGCACTGTCTTGTGCACTTACACTTTGTATCTCGCTTGCACTGTCTTGTGCATCTTGTGGTTGTATCTCACTCGCACTATCTTGTGCATTGCATATCAATCGCGCTGTTTAGCATATCGCACTGTTTAGTGCATTTCAAATCAATCACGTTGATTTGCGCATCGCACTATTTTGTGCAGGTTCAAGTTCGCGCTATTTTGCGCATCGCACTGTCTTGTGCATTTTTGCGTTAAGTTTACATTCGCGCTATTTTGCGCACCTCAATCGCACTGTTTTGTGCAGTTTATCATTCGCGCTATTTTGCGCACCTCAATCGCACTATTTTGTGCAGTTTATCATTCGCGCTATTTTGCGCACCTCAATCGCACTGTTTTGTGCAGTTTATCATTCGCGCTATTTTGCGCACCTCAATCGCACTATTTTGTGCAGTTTATCATTCGCGCTATTTTGCGCACCTCAATCGCACTGTCCTGTGCTTTGCATATCACATCACACTATCTTGTGCATTTCAAATCAATCGTGCTGTTTAGCGCATCGCACTATTTTGTGCATTGTATCCTTTGCGCTATCTTGCGCGTCCCACCTGCACTTGTTAGTGCATTACATTTCACTCACGCTATTTTGCGCATCGCACTATTTTGTGCACCTTACTTGCATTGTGCATGCATTGCATCGCGCTATCTTGCGCACCTCACCTGCACTTGTTAGTGCATTGCATCGCGCTATCTTACGCACCTTATCTGTATCGCATTGTTTTGTGCACCTTTAGCTCGCACTGTCTTGTGCACTCACCTGGTCTAGGAGACCTTAAATCCTCTAAAGGTGCAATTCCTTTGGTGTTTGTCATGCCCGAACGACTTCCGGTGGTCTGGTATAGCCACCTGCCTGTGTTTGCGGTGAGTTCCTAGGAAACCAACTGAGACGGTGGAAACTAGAGTTCGGATGGCTCATGCCTAGAATGCAAAGGTTCGGGATTTTCGAGACTAAAGTCTGGTTTAAATACCCAGGAGTATATCCTCGGCTTGAAATCTGTATGGCAGCCCCATAGATTGAGATAGCATATGTGTGCGCCTCAATTCTGGATACTGAATCAACCTAGTCTGTCACCCTGTTGGAGAATAGGGAAAGCTGCAACCATAGTCAGGGAGAAAGGTAGCACCTGTGGTTCGACCAAGAAGAAGCAAGAGATCCCCAGCACCATGAGGCACGATATTGTATGTACGGTTCATTTGAGGCTGGTGCGACCAGACGAACCGCGCAGGTATTGTATCTTCTCCGTGTGAGACGTGGCGAGAATTGAATAATTCTCCGCATTCTTAA